>JASDQU010240628.1:23649-57707 GCA_032191745.1 Picea mariana | reverse complement strand
ATCAACATTCCAGATCCTACCCCTTCTGAATAAGAGAGATTTATTCTTCCTTCGAGTGATCTCCCTCCAAGTCCTGAAGAGGTTCCCTTCAATTGGCATGGCCTTGTGGGGTATCCCATACCCCCACCTATGTCTTTTCCAGCAAGATACATTATTTGAACCATCACGGAGACTGTATACTCTGTTATCACTTTCTCCTCCTCGACTTGGAGAGCTTTGGGTTTTCCCAAGATTTTGTCATCTATTCATAAGATACTGACTTTCCGCAGAAGACCAAGACGGGAGCCTTGGCATCCCCCTTTGCATGTTTATTAGAAAAAAATCCACAAGTCTTAGTTAAGATCTTTTCCGACTCGTCTAAAAACCAAAAATATTGCCGAAGGGTTCATCCCTTTCACACTCGTTAAAATGGACTTGAAAGGTCATGAGTTTAGTTTAATCTCTTTTCCAACTCTTTTTCAAAAAGCGAAATGATTGCCAAGTGAAATTGTCTCTTTCACACTCGTAAATAGGACTAGAAATAACGTCTATTTAGCACAAGTTTACCCCTTTTTCACATCAAGTAGACTAGAAGACATAAAAAATGACATTTTTTGGCATCAAGTTGTGATTGCATCTCATGCCCTTGCTTGCAGTATTGAGCCTTTAGTCGGTTCTCGCTTTGCGTTATAAACCATTGGCTAAGAAGTTTTTTCCACTACTGGAACTAGTTTTGCTTACTTGCGACACTTGTTTCCTCCTTTGTATCATATCATTCATTTGTTATGAAAAAACAAAAAAATATGGGCAAGAAAGGAGTACTATATTATATTTGGCAGTAGTTGTGTCACCTTTGAATAGACCACAAAGTTATTGGGTCCATTTTTCACCATAATTTTGGGTTTAGCATGGCCTTAGGAAGCTAATCTCATTACAAAGTTTTCTTTACTAACCGGTTACTCTTCCAATCACTATGGAGAACATTATTGATGCCTCTTGCATCTCATGGTTACATCATTGAGTCTATGCTGTCAGAGTCTACCATATGTCTCATGCTCTTGTTCAAAGGAAGTCTATCAACCTGTGTCGGCCACTCCTTAGAACTCTTGACTTTGCATGTCGGCCATACCCTCAGTTTGTCTCAGAGTCACATGATATTGTGGTCTTATCATGCACCCTGGCCCTACTTTCATCATTGGTAGGCAACCTTGAACCCAACAATCGACATTTCATCATTGGTTGATGACTGGGTGGTTTCCCTTGTGTTCGATGGCAAGACATCTATTCACACTTTGCGATTCATGCAGTGTCTTGGATTACATTAGCGTTATTAGTGGTTTCCTCACCTTTTTTGGAATTTTTCATCATTGGATGCTATTCAGAGGGTCTTTTTCGTGTACCTCTTTCATTTGGCACACGCGAAAGACGCACAGGGTCGTTGGTTCGTGAACATGTTCTTTGTCCGATTTCCACCAAATCATGAAGCTCTTGCTTTGTTCCTCATGTTGAATAATGAGAGATACCTTAATTCTCTCCTTTTAGTGGGTCTTTTTCCATCAACTTCAGCTCATTTATTTTGGATATGGGACCTAGAGTTTTACGAGTAACTTGAGGCTTGCATTCATTAGTGGCAGGCTCTCTTGCCATTGATAGATGAGAATACATCAATGTCTCTTGATCAATGGATTCCTCAGGTGTTTGACACTGACTCCTTTATTCACCCTTGTAGGAATGTACTCGGTGCCTTGATACCTAATTTCATTATTGGTAGGTTGTCTTGCATTTGTTAACGGTATACCTCAATGACCGGTAATCAAACGATGTCTCATTGTGTTCGACCTCAACTCCTTTATTCACATAATGTAGACTTGCACTTTTGGTGGATAGTGTAGAAGGCTTGAAGACATCACTATGTGGTCGTAGCTTTCCTGAGTTGTTTCTTCCCTTTCATTGGACCAGTGCCTATTTGACTTCAGTGATCATGGGAGATCATATTGTACTCCATTGTATACAGATATCTTTAGATTGGTTTTGAGACTGGTTCTACTGGGCCTTGCTCGTGATTATGACAACTTTTTCCATGTAACCACATTTGTACTTGCCTATTCATGGCCAAGGACACCTATTTGGTATATTTTCCACATGGATATGCATTATATTCTATTGGAAGCCATGTATGTAAAGTCAGTGCAGAATGTAATGAGCAACTAGTCTTTCCATTTGGGTTCCCATCACTCCACTTCTGGGTTGTTTATAATTTATTTCGGCCATCACGGATACTCTTATGATCTCACACATTGGGGGGCATCTATTATAGCAAGATTTGCCTCACCATTGAAATATTGCACAGAGGGCCTTCTTCCATTTCCCTATGTAGACTTGTCATCCCTTTTTGATGAATCCATAGCTAAAAATACATATTTTTCCACATATATGCTCCTTGACTACTATACAACATGCGTGTACGCAGGCTGCTCCACTACAGCCTGCATACATTGGGATTTGTGCCAAAAAATCCAAAAATGGAGTTGGGTTTCCATGTCACGACAGGATATCTCTAATCCTTGGCCTTCCATATACTGGAAACATTCTGACTCGGCCCTTCAATTCCATTTGAAGGCTATAAATGGGCCAATTCTGAACTATGGAAAAGAGGAGAAAGCATTCAACTCTGAGAGCAAAGTTACTGTGAAGAAATTACTTCATATTGAGTCTGCATCCCTTTGTCCCTCAAGTCTGAACATAGTTTTCATCCTTTAAGCTCTTACCTTATTGTCGAGAGAACCTCATTGTCTCCCTTCTATGAGCTTGCCTTTGGTGGAGGATTGAAGTGGTGGAGGCCCAGCTGGAAGGAACTTGGTTTCTTGGTTTTGAACCATGACGACACAGAAGTTTGTAATGTGATCACTTATGTTGATCATTTATTAATATAAATACTCATTTCTTGTACTATTGGTATCATGCAAATATATGATTATTATCCATCGGCATGTTTGTTATGTTTATTAATGGATTATGCTATCTAATGTGCTAACCTTTTATATTATCACTATATGCTTGCTTTGCTTGTTTGTTGAGAACTTGTTGTAGGTATAAATCTTTGGGTCGAAGTGCTCAATGGTGGAAATCTTCAAACATTGGAACGAGGTAGGCCTATTTCTTATCTCGCTTGCACATTGGTTTATATAGCATATGTTGGAGTTGAGTAGATTTCTACAGTCATAACTATCTTTTGTGGCTTACCATGGCCATAGAGACTTTTTCCCCTCGTAACATATCCAAGGCCCTAAAAAGAGATAAACCAAAACCAAGGAGAATTGCCCTTTTTCGTAAATTTAGTCCTTCAGGCTCGAAAAAGGGGTAAATTTTTATATGAGAATACTCTCCCAGCTAACTATAGCTCCTAGGACATGCTTTTTTCATAAATTATCCATCGGGGCCGAAAAAGGGGTAAACTATCATTGGATAGATGTGTCTTTAAATTTCACTTTGATAATCATGAAGGGCAACAAGATCGCTCGGAAATCTTTTCAATTTTAGGGAGTTTGAAAACAGCTTAAAGGAGACTCCAAGTAGTAATACCCATGCCTTAAAAAACACTGAATCCAAAGGATATAAGACATTTGAACGACCAAAATATCACCAAGAGGAACCAAAAAATCCATCGGGAAAACAATAGAGATGATTATAGTGAAAAACTAGGTCAAAAAAGGGTCAAAGGTCTATAAATATAGGTGAAAAGGGTCATTTTCACCATTGCATTTTGAAAATACCTAAAAATAGAAAAAACTTTGTTTCTTCAATCGCATATTCAGAGAGAAACTGTGGATGAAACAACTTGTACTTGGACCAAGTAAGTACCCCTCTCCTCCTCTTCCATTTCCATTCATTTTTTATGATTTTTAGAGGAATTTGGGGGCCACACGCCCTAAAATTCCTCACGACTATGCATCTAAGAGTGTTGTTCATGCTTAGGATGCATATGTACTTGGGATGAGATACCCTCAAGTCGCATACATATGCAACTGTCTTAAAAACAAGACGTGTACATGCACAAAAGAGTGATGAAAAAGACACTAACTCCCCAAATTATTGCATGATTCCAGGATGTATGTGCATTGGAGGGAGAGGGAGCATGAATAAGTATACCAAATGGTCGAAGGGGACCTAGAGGTCATGGCTACACTAAAAAAATGTGGAATTTGGAAATTATTTCGTTGTCCTTTTATGAGAGCTCAACCGAGATTACTAAACCACTTGGTTGAGTATTGGAACCCAGATGTATAAGCCTTTATGTTAGAAGGACAATCTTTGACACCGACTATTGAATACATCTACTTTTTGACCGGTCCCTCTAGGAGGGGTGAGCTAGTGAACTTGAAGGCCTTCCTTCTAGAGCCATCTAACATAGCCGACTATATTGACAAGTATTGTGAATCCGGTACAAAGAAAGTAGGATCTCATGTCCCTATACATAAAATTAAGGATCTTAACTTGAGAGTGGTGTTATACATGATTGGGAAAATTACTCGATCTGCTACTCTTCATTAGGCCTCTAGAGCTTAGATGCATTGTGCAATGCATTTTCTATAGCTAGTGATATTTGATTGGAGCACTACCATGCTCAGCTACATGAAGACACAGCTAATAGATTGTAATTTGTGGAAGAATAAAAACTTCAGATTCGGGATAGTACTATGTGAATTCTTCTTTGAAAGAGTTCCATGCATGAACCTGAAGGAGAGTGTGTGAGGGAACATAGACTCCTTCCCAACACTATGTATATGGGTCGCCTTAATGCATTACCAAGGATCAAGGGGTGCACATGAGTCATTTGATGACAAGTTCTTCGACTGGTGGAAATAATAGATTCCCGCCATCGAGGATTATCCATATGTGAGGATTAGATTCTTGAGAGACCCTGACATGCCCATGCCCACTGGTGCAGCGTGTGGTGGGATAGGTACATACTAGAATTTTTTAATTTTTTATTTTATTTTATTATGAGAAAGAAAAAAAAAATGGTAACGTCACAATACTGACTCAAAAACCTATTATGTACATATGTGGGACCAGTGCGGCCAGTAGACTTCCCTCGGACTAGGCGTCATCCTCGAGAAAATACCTATCCAAGAGGAGCTACAACAGAAGCAGGGACATCATCAGTAGAGGTCGAGAGAGTATTGAGGTGGGTAGAGAGGAAGTTGACAGCCCTCAACCGTAGCGTTCCCATGGCAGAGATTGAGGATATTCCACCATCTATGCATCCTCATGTAGTGGGAGTACCCAGGGTAGGGGTCTAGTTGTTCTAGCATTTGGCCAATGCCGTAGTGAATTATAGTAGAGCTAATATGCCTAGATATTATATTAGTATTGGATAGCATGCATGTTCGGGCACCCATTTTTGTATCTCTCTTATGTATTGAGGGATTAATCCCGATGATGTATACTTGACACTTTTGAGGCTTATGACCCACATTTTGTATTGTGACATCATTTTTTGGAAACATTATATATATTTATCTTTTTTCCTTATGGAGTAAATACATTTTGTACAAATATATTTACATGTGTGTGTATGTGTATGCTTCTATATTTACATATGTGAAAGATGCCAATCTAAAACATTATTTTTCAATGTATTAGTTAATTGATTAGAGCTCCTAGGAACATGAACATATGTAATATAATCAAAATAATGTTCCAAGAGGTGTACCCTAAGGAATCGTTGGTGCAGGGTGGGATCGTGGATGTGGTACACTCCATTTAACTGTGACACTACCAATTGTGCATATATATGAACCCAGAGGTGAGAAATACCATGTGACAAAGCATCACGTAGCAATTCTATTACTACGCTATACTCAACAACATTATTGGTTTCTTCTCCTAGACAAGCACCTCAAGAATATACCAACTGACTAGTGGGCGTGAATATTTCCCAAGCTACAAAAGAAAGGCTTCGAGTGTGTCAGCTGGCACCATCCATGAACCCAACATAAACCTCGGATTCTCTTGACATCTACCACAATGCAAAAACACAATAAACTACACTTCCATAAGACAAAAAGATACTAAAATATATAAATAAATATATACAATATTTACAAGAAGTCACACTCAAGTGACCAACCTAAGCATAATATTTCTTTAGATAAATCTTATTTTTGGGCCCAGGTAACACATTCCCTTCAATGTTAACCAATTCATAAGCACCTTTTTCCAAAAAATTATTTATAATAAATGGTTTGAACCACATGGGTTTAAACTTTCCTTCCCCCAAGGGATATTTATCTTGATCATAGACCAAGACAAGATCACCTTTGGAGAAGACCCTAGGGTGAACCGACTGATCATATTGACACTTGACATGATGTTTATGAGCCTCCTTAGCCAAGGATACATCCTGACATTGTTCATCGAGTTTCTCGAGAAAGACATGACTCTCTTCAAGCGTAGTTGTTTTGGGAAGTAGTTCCACTGCCAACTTGACAAAAGGAATCTAACAATCTATAGGAAAGACTACCTCTATCCCATAAACAAGTTGGAAAGGGGAGAACCCTGTAGAAGTATTGATGGAAGTTCAGTTTTCCAAAAGTGATGAGTATAACATCAAATTCCAATTCGACTTGGCCAAATTGATTGTCCGTTGGAGAATGGTCTTAAGAGACTTATTGACATCCTCCACTTGACCATTCTCTTGTGGATAATAGGGTGATGAATGTTCTTGTTTAAACCCTAGCTTTGATGTTAACTCTGTCATCATATTATTTTGAAAGTGACTTCCATGGTCAGTGACAATCTCTTTCGGTATACTGAAACTAGAAATGATTTGGTTGAAAACGAAGAGTGTTGTCGTTTCCCCTTCATTGCTAAACATTGGCATGGCTTTGACCCACTTGGTTAAGTATTCTACTACCACAATGATATAATGATTCCCCCTAGTAGAATTTGGGTGGAATGTAGTGAAATCAATTCCCCACTTAGTGAAGGGGACAACAACAATAACATGAAACATAAGAGCAGGGTGTGCCCACATCTTTCGAGAGACAATCTGACATGGGTGACACTTGTTAACCGCTTCTATACAATATTTGAATAATGAGAGCTAGAAGTATCCATCAAGAATGATTTTTTGAGTGGTAGCTCACCCAAAAAATTGACCTCCACATGCTCTAGTGTGGAAATCATTTAGTACAAGCTCTGCTTCCTCATGATTCAAACAATGACAAAGAACATAGTGGACTCCTCGATGATACAAAGTGCCATCGATGATAAGATAATTTCATGCTTCATGGTGTATTCATCAACGCTCATCACGAGAAGCAGAGGGAGGACACTTTAGAGTTTTAATATACACAAGTATATCTCCATACCAAGGGTCAAAAGATGTAATAAGGTAGATATCCTCATTGATCAATGAATCTTCAGGGGAATCGTTGCCACTCTAAATCAGAAGTTCTGAAATTAACTCTGCAAATACCAAATATTTCTTGGACTTCGTCGAAACAAAGTCCAACTTGAATTCTTGAATAATAACAATCCACCGACTAATATTCCCACCAATGACCCATCGTGTCAAACATGTACTAAAAAGGATTAACAATGGCCATGACGGTGGTCTTACAGAGTAGAATATAATGACGAAACCTTTAGAAAATGTGAACGGCTTCTAAAGCTAGTTTCTCAATGTCGGTATAGTTGAGTTCTGGTCTAACTAAGCCTTGGCTAAGGTAGTAGATAATGTGTGCCTGGAGCGCATCATCCTCCTAAACCAAGACCATACCAATGGTGGATTCTTCTACAGCTAAATATAACAAGAAATAGTTTCCATAATTAGGAGGACTAAGAAAAGGGACAGACATCAGGTCACTTTTCAACACCTCAAAAGAGCGATGATTCACTTCATCCTGAAAGAATGGGACCCCTTTCTTTAAAATACGCATGAACCCCTTAGTGATTTCAACATAGTTAGCAATAAATCATTGTAATAAGTTAGCTTTCCCTTTGAGACTCTGAAGCTGAGGAACTATGCATGGGAGAGGCAATTGAACTATTTCTTCAACCTTAATAGGATTGACAATGATCCCTTTGTTGGACACGATAAATCCCAATAAATATCCCAATGTAACACAAAAACTACACTTGTTTGGATTCAATCAAATCCGGTAGTAGCGACACCTCTCAAAAATAAGCCGAAGGTGAGCAGGATGATCACTTCACTTGTGAGAATGTGACACAAGATCATCAAGATATACTTCAACTATATGTTTGAGGTCATGAAAATCGAACAACATGGCCTGCTAGAAAGTAGCTCCAACATTTTTTAGGCCAAAAGGAATTTTCTAATATGCAAAGGTACCCCAAGGACATATAAAATCAGTCTTATGTTGATCTTCAGGCTTGATTTGAATTTGATTGCACCCTGAGAAACCATCCATAAAGGAAAAAACTTCACAACCTGCACATTCATCGATAATTGGATCAATGAATGGTATAGGAAAGTTATCTTTCGAGCAGGCCTTGTTGATATCACGAAAATCCATGCACACTCGAATTGTATGTTTCTTTTTATTGACAGGAACAGGGTTTGACACCCATTGCATTAATTGAACTAGGTAGATGAAACCAGCCTTAATCAATTTCTCTACCTCAACTTTAATAGTCACTTCCTTTCAAGGGTTGACTGGTCGAAGCTTCTGCCAAACTGGCTTAGCATCAAGATAGGTTCTAATTTCATGTTCAACAATACAAGGGTCAATGCATAGCATTTACTAATAAGACTAGGAAAAGACGTCGTGAAATTATTTAAATAACTCAGTATGCACTTGAATCTCCTCAAGGGAACAATCTTCTCTAATGAAGACATTTTCAATGATGCCAGGGGTTTTGGAGATCTCAATTGGAATCGTCTCAGCTATATTCACGATGTTTCCTTCAGCATATACTCCATGCATTTCCAAAGGGTTAGTGGGGTGAGTGACATATCCATTCATGGTTGAAGTAAACTCTCTTGCTTCCACTCTCCTAAGCTCGGGTAAAATGTACGATCTATGATGAATATCATCCCAAGCTCTTTCCAGACTCGTCATTGCCTCTAAAATCACCTCGTTAGAAGGCAAGACCAAGTCCAAAGGATCGTGCAAATTAAGAGGCTTTTGAGCCCAAATAGGCTCTAGAACAGGATCTAGCTCTTGAGGGGGAGTTGGATCAGAGTTAGATGCATTTTGTTGAAAAACATTGTACATGACCTCAGCTGCGAATAAGGGCATATCCATGCCAGGATTCCCTACCCCTTACATCGAAGTCATCATGGAAGGTAAGGTCCATGGATCATTGAAATAATTCATTCAAAATGAAGTCACTTAGAAAATCGCAGTCTTAGGATGATCAAGGAGAATTGAAATAAAATTAACATCATTTTAAGGCGGTGGAAAGTTAAAAGTGCCCATCAAATATCGAAACAATCTAGCACCTAAGTTGACAGTACCTTGTTGTGGGTTATCAATCATCAAAACCGTGGTTGTCCCCAGTGAAGGTTCAGGGCGAGATAAGGACAATTTTTCAACAGTTACTTTCCTACCTTCATGAGGAAAGCATAGTACTTGAAAGAAGGAGGATACTATCATTGTCATTGCATAAGTCCAACTTCGACCCAACAACAGGTTGTAGTTGAGAGGTGCGCCAACTAATTAGACCTCGACACACACAATTTTTCCCTCCAACTGCACGAGGAAGGAGAGTATTATGCCATGCGGTTGAAAATAATGGTCGTCAAATGTAGTTAACAATGTAGAAGACAGAGACAACTCAGGTTGACCAATAGCCTTCCAACATGCTAATGACATAACGCAAGTTGATGCACCCTTGTCTACCACCGTGCGAAAAATATTTCATGTCAATGATTTCACAGTGTAAACCACTACTATCTAGAAGGAAACGTGGTAAGGAAAATGATGTTTAACATTGGAAATGTCAAAAATAAAAGATCTCAAGTTAGTTGGCTCAACAACACCTAAAGCGAAGAGTAATGCTTTTCTCTCTGAGGGGAAACTCTAGAGGACCTCCAAAGCAAACATCGCACAAGGTTTTGGCACAAGATATTCAACAACAGAGTAGTTCTGGGAAGCCCTTGCATTTGGATTATGAGAATATTTCTTAAGCGCACCTTTGGCGATGTGAGTAACTATTTCTCCCATTGTCTTCTCGATATGAAGAGGAAGGAAATGGGTCAGGAGATTCTTTGTTATTATCATCATATTCAGGCATTATGTAATCACGAGACCTAGTCTAAATATGAACACCAACTCTCATCATGTACACATTTGCGGATCCGATGTTAGAATTAAGTGTGGGGGAAAAATAATTTCCCCGAGGCATGTTTGTGGATGAGTAATCCTGCGTCAAATTATTCCCTTGAGGGAAGGGGTTAGTTAACACATCATGTTGTTGTGAAAAAATATTTTGGGCTTCCTCAATCCAATAGAATTGATGAGTCAGGTGGTCATTCGTGCAAATATTACATGGGAACTTAACCTTCGTCTTATCATTTTTTCCCTCATGAGCATTGTTAGCATCCTTTTTATCATTACCCCCCTTACCCTTCTTTCCCTTACCATTTATTTTCACGCCGGATTATTTGTTACCCTTGGGGTTTGTCATGTACATAATGTGTACTTATGACATGAGGTTTTCTTTGGGGAACATCCCCCTATATTGGGTCTAAGGTAAAGGTAGAGCGACAACTCCGTTAAAACACTGATCTACCCTTAATCTACCCCAAAACCAACTAAACTAAGTGATGCGAGAGAAAGGAAAGAGATTTTATGAGTGAACATTTATTCCTTGTCATTGGTGTTGACCTATTTCACTTGTTGTCACCTCCTAGATGTGGGTCTCCTCCCAAATCTGACCTGCAAAAGGTTAGGAATACAATGCAACAACATATGGAATCTCTACTAATCTAATCCGTATTATTTTCGGCATGAAATGAGAGTGGAGATATAATAAATAAATGTACATATATATATCAGATATCCAATAATATAACATAAATGTATCAGAGATGCAACCATAAACACAGAGATACAATAATACACAATTTCTATTAATGAGAAAAAATGTACAAAGACTGTAAAAAATATAGAGTGAAAGACTCGCTATAATGGTGGCAGCTTATCTCTGAGAAGAGATGTGATGGCTACTAGCATTCACAAGAAGATGATTTACAATGAGGCTCTAAAGGCCTTTTTAACATAAAGAAAAATCCAAAATCCTAACCCCAGAAGATGAAAAGCCAACAATTTTGTGGACCCCGTTTTCGGTAGTTTGGTGTATCAACTTCCCGGGGGCGTAACTTTTGTATACAAACTTCGTTTTAGGAGAATGATAGCCCATTGGAAAGGTCTATCTGAGGAATACACATGTTTCCATAAGACTCTAAATTTGTTGACAGTACAACTATGGCAAGCCCTAAAAATGTTGTTTAGGGCCTCAAAATGGACCCAGAAGTTCGAGACCAGAAAACTAGGAAAAAAACTGCCAAGCTAAAAAACTGCCAAAATGAGCCAGTTGGAATAGGTCAGTGAACACCGATATCCACCTAGATCAATCCTCCCTTCTTAGGAATAAATTCTCTCCATTGCATTGAGTTCCCGGGGGAGAGGGGAAATCGATTATTGAATCTGAATCTTGGTGAGTTGCGTGCCTTACTAGAGACGTTGTGATTCTTGGTTTGTTGAAGGTTGTCATGAAACTGTTGTTGGCAGGGATGAGTTTGTTCAACCAGTCAAGCTACATGATATGATTATGTGCAGAAGGAATATTTGCGCTTTGTTGCAATCTTTTCTACATGCTTCTATTGGATAGAAGGTGCTTGGGTCGAGGTTGTAGTGGTTGCAGTGTCCTTGTGTTCACCTTTTAAATAGATTGTCAAGAAGCTGAATTTTGTAGTATGAGATACTAACTTGTAGCACTATTTAGGTGGGAAAATAGTTGGAACTACCGCTGGTATTCTATAGAGATGACCCCCAAGAGTAAAAATAACACTACGGGGTTGAGACTCATAAATAGCATGGTGCTTCCACATATATGGCTAGCCCAAGAGAACATCACAAACATCCAGTGGGGAAACATTACATAATACCTCATCCTTGAAGGGTTGGATGTCGTATGGCAATCAACACTTCTAGATGACACAGAGATCCCATCCCTGGTGAAGGCACCCAATGTTGTAAGGCTGTGGGTGTGGTGTTGTCGACAATCCCAATTGTTTGACAACCTCTACTGAGATCAGGTTCTTCTAGCTTTTGTTATAAACAATAAAATGCAGCAGGGTCCCCTTCACTCACATCTGTGAATGAAAAATGTGCTCCCCCTCTTCAGGATCTATTGGTTCTTCTGGTTGAATTTCTTTGGTCGCGACAATAGCAGTGGGGTCTGCCTTGATGATCTTTCTTCTATCATTGTTTTCTGAATCAGGTTTCATATCCTTGTCTTTGATCTTGGCCACCAATTATTGTTTTGAGTGACATTCATTGGTGTTGTGCCAGAAGATTTTGTGGATATCACACCATTTTCCAGTGTCCTTCTTGGACTAGTTTCCTAAAGTCTGGTTGTCAGGGATTTCTTTACCATACTTTGGTTGTTGCGGATTTGTAGACCCAAACTCTCACTTGTTCTGGTGCTTAAATTTTTTCTCGATTTTAACAACATATCAATAAGCAGCACCAAGTGATGAGATGTCCTAAAAAATCCATTTCAGTTTGGATGTATCTATGTAGAGCCCCACGGTATTTCATAACCAAATTTTGCTTAGAGTCTTTGATACCCAGCTTGGTGCAAAAGGTATGAAAGGTATTGGTGAACTACAACACTCCTTGGCCCCTCTCTTGACACAGTGTGGTCCATCTCATGTACTGGTCTTCATAGTTTCCAACATGGAAATATTGTTCCTTGACCGCATCCACAAAAACATCCCAAGTGGGTTCAGCCCCATATATTCCAGACTCCTCAGTGGAACTTTTCTCCCAGTAAGTTTCCAACCAATGTTTGACATGGGGGAGAGCCTTAAGGAGTGTGACTGTGATATTTTCCCTCTCGAAGAAATTATGAATAGAGAAATAACCTTCTTGCAGATTTAACCATTTTTCTAGGGCATCTTCATCTATCTATCCTTCAAATATCGGAATATAAAAATTAACTTGTACCTTGAAAGGCAAGGTGCCTCCAAAGTGGTCGCTTGATGAAGATGTTCCTGCTACTATCAACATGTGTTGAAGGATGTGGGAAAAATTATCCATCATTTTGTCCCTTTGTCGCGTGAGATCTTTCTCAAGAAATAGATGAATAGAATCTTCTGCTTCATTGTTTTTCTTTTCTTCTGCCATGGAGGGTTTCTTGGGCATGTGAGAGAGATTTTACTCAAGAGACACAAGCTCGGGACCCAACTTTATATACTCGGACCTTGTTGGGGACATGCACTGAAAAAAGATCAAGACCAGCCTACTCTGATACCACTGATCCGAATTATTTTCAGCACAAAATGAGAGCAGATATATAATAAAGAAATGTGTAGAGATATATCAGATATCCAATAATATAAAATAAATGTATCATATATGCAACCATAAGCACAGAGATACAGTAATACACAATTTCTATTAATGAGCGAAAATGTACAAAGACTGTAAAAAATACAAAGTGAAAGACTCACTAGAATGGTGGCAACTTATCTCTAAGAAGAGATGTTACGATTACTCGCATTCGCAAGAACATGATTTAAAATGAGTCTCTAAAGGAATTTTTAACATAAATAAAATCCAAAAACCTAACCATAGAAGATGAAAAGACAACAATTTTGTGGACCCTATTTTGGGTAGTTTGGTGTATCAACTTCCCGGGGGTGTAACTTTTGCATACGACCTCTATTTTAGGCGCACAATAGCCCATTGGAAAGGTCTATCTGAGGAATACACATGTTTCCATCAAAATATGAATCCATTTATAGTTTGAATTTGGTGATATGATATCAGACAAATCGGTAAGTGCAGACACAAACTGATCTCCCTAACTTCCACAGGAAGGTAGAACAAAACAAGACATAATACAAACTTCACCTTAGACTTCATTGTCGCATAAACTAGTTTAGAGAGGTACAAGTGACATACCTTTTAAAAGATGTTTGATCCTTCCTAGTTTCATCCTTGTAGCTCCTTCTTTGATTTTTCAGGATGGTGAACTTGTTTAAGAAGCACAAACCAACAAAGAGAGAGAAAATATATATATATATATATATATATTTCAATGAATCCTATGTATAAGATCAAGGAGTTATACAATAAAAGTTAAGACACCTTTATAGGGAAGAAATGTATTATTGCATTATATTAAATGGAAAGTGGAGAATACAACCCATGCCTTGATGTTTCAAGGTACCTTTCAATGGCTCTTTGCTCTAACACACACACCTTTGCTCCAATGCCTTTGATGAATAAGATCCACAATCTGACTTAGAGAACTAAAGCAAAGATCTCAAGTATAATATGTAGTAGAACTCTTCATGCATATGCAAGCCCTTGCAAAACTTAGCCTTTTTCCATAAGATTTCCCTCTTTATATAGGGTGAAAGAGATATGGATGAGGGGATTAGGATGATCCCACTAAATCAAAGAAGTGAGTAAGATCCAAACAGATCAAACGCCACTTCATCTTCTAGAAGATTCCCTTCTAGAACATTCATGAATTTTGACTTTTCCTTTTCTTAAGCATCATCTCACCCTATACACAGGCATCCTATGACGACTTCACAGTCCATATTTGGTTCAGAGTGTGATGATCATGCATCGTTGCACCCTATGCATAAAGCAGGGTGTGACAACCTTCCTTGCAATAGTTTTTGAAAGAGGAAATGAAAACTACTTTTCTCATGGAGAAAGTCTCTTCTAATATTTCCAAGGAACATGGAAATGAGTTAAGCACATGTTTTCAGTTGATCACTAGGGTGACCAAAATAATGTGTAACAGAATGCCCCCGAAAGTATGAAACTGGAACTTGTGACAGCTGAAATACTTTGTAGAATGTGTGTGTCAAAAACAAGGAGCACATCGATTGGGAACCTGCAAACAATCAAGCATCTTCATAATAACATACCATCTTCTGAGATAGGCATTCCCATTCTTAGAATACAAGTGACTCTAATCATAAATTTCAAGTGATTCATGGCCACTAAATATACACTAAGGATCCATGTCATCACGATTTAGCATATCCACCAGAAATGCACTGTGGATCTATGCTCTAAAAGAATTCAAATTCGGACATATCCACGAGACATACACAATGGATCTATGTGTTAATACAAAATTATGAATACTCTGTCGCAACCTGATCTAAGATGATGAGATCTGGGGTCTTCATTTCTATCATCTCTAAGTACAAATCTATCCATGTGATTACAGGTGTCGAAATCGAACATGGTAGAAACCACTTGATTACTGGTCATTAATGAAAACCATTAACAAGTGTGAAGGAAATCACAATTTATGTCAATGAATCCCAAGGTACTCTAGTACAATCGAACGAATGTGAATAAATGAATTGAAATCAAACACTCGATGGGATCTTCCAGTCAGGGGTCAATGATGTGAACCCACTATTGAAAGCAAAGAAACCTGCCATTAAGGAATGCAAGCTCTAAGGTACTAAATGATTTCTAAATCTTTTTCCTGGATAATGAGTTGAAGTCGATAGGAAAAGACTCGTCATAGGAGGGCCTTGATGTATCCCCCATCAATGACACAAAATATATAACAAATTTGAAGTATATCATAATATGAAGTGATTTGGAACTGACTCAGGGAAGGCTGACATGGTAGAAAATTTATAACTGCAAGTGGCCAACTTGATAGAAGGCTTGTTTAGGTTGGACTTTTCTTGAACATATGAATGACACGAAAATTGTCTTGGTAGAATTGACTCAAGGAGGACCCAACATATGAATGTGTATATCGTCAAACGAGAGACAAATGGATTTCCCAACCTGGATACAATGATGAAGGGGGTGTCATGCTCAAGAGAGACTATTACTTCGACTAACACAAATACAAAGACACATTTCTTTCCCAATTTTCCCCCACCATTTCTGGAGAGTACCTCTTTATTTTTACACAAGATTGAGGAGGATAGAATATACTTGTAAATGTAAGCTCATCCTTCGGATGAGTCCCTCGGAGTATGTTTAACAAACCCTAAGAAGGAGTGGTTCGATCCCATATGGGTATTTCGATGCTTGTTTAATGAGTCCAAAGAAAGAAAACTCAGGGGTTTTTCATTTTTAGAGATTCTAAAAAACACTTAAAGAGAACTCCATAAGGTCCTTTTTCATAAGTTAGTCTGACAAGACCAAAAAAGAGATAATCTATGATTCATTAAGCATTTTATTCAAATAATTTCATGAGTGTGAAAAGAAAAAGGTCGCTCGGTTATCTTTTCATGTTTAGGGAGCTTGAAAAGAGCTTAAAGGATACTCCATAGGTTTTGTTTTTTGCATTACCAATGCAAGTTCAAAAAATGACAAAATATTACTCAATTACATTCTTATGGTTTCACGAGCGTGAGAAAGAATTAAGACTGTGCTTGGAGATTTTCCTAAAAAAAAAAACTAAAAGCATCTGTACATAATAAAAATATGCAAAAACAATCAAAAAAAGGTGGACCCATGGTCAAATTTCTTGTCCATAGACCTTTTAATCTGTAATAGTAAACACTTCGCAAAGTTGGTTAGACTTTAGGGCATGGATAAATTATAAAAAATAATTTAATTTTACAAAAATATGGTAAAAAACATTAAAATAGGCCAAAACACCCTTTTTACCATTTCATTTGCAAATTTACCAAAATAGTGCCCCGAAACCCCCTTTTCTCCCCAAATTTCAACTGACAATTTCAGAGCACCTAGTGGATCATTTTTCCAACCGTCTCCGCAAAAAGGTAATCTTCTTCTTCTTTATCATCTCATGGTTTCAAATTTTATCTATATTGGTTAAATTTGGATTTTAGGCCGATGTTTTGGGGCTACCTTCACGTTGAGATCGTCGTAGGTCCATAGTATCGTGAACTACAATGATCTAACATCGTTGTAGGGGACCCAAAGATAGGGTGTGATTATGTAACTCTACATAAAAGAGAAGCCCTGTGACGACCGCAATCCAATTTTTTAAAAGATAAATTTAACTAGAAAAAACTTCCAGGAATGAATTTTTTAAGTTTTTAATCTTCTTTTGATGTTCCTTGGCAGACTTCTCTGGGTCAAAATGATCGAGTGGTATGAATGAGAGCATGAGGAAGAATGTTATTTTTCTGGGAATGACCTGGGAATAGTTATGGTGCTTAGGCAATGTGGGATACTCAATTTTTTCAAGATTCAGGGCATGAGAGCCCAAGTGAGGTTGCTAGAGTATTTGGTTCCCATGTGGGATGTGAACGAACAAGCCTTTCATATGGGTGTTCATACACTCACATTGGATATAGAGGATATATACTTTCTGATGCGGTTGTCTCGCCATGGTTCACGGGTATCACTCATAGGTAGTAGGGGTGGGGGAGAACCCATGGATTACTATGTTTCTCACCATTGTGTGTCGGGTATGAAAAAACATAGTGGAAAGGTAGCCATCATAGATTTTTGGGATTTACCATTGCGGACCATCCTTTATATCATTTCCTGGATGGAACGGAGTGCTTCTCCCCACATGGATTTGAAAATCCATTTTCAGTATGTGATAGAGTGCATGAAACCCAGGGTCTTCAACTAGTGTGAGGGTGTCCTAAAAAGCATGAAAAAACAACTCACAAAGTGTCGAAACGGTCGATTGAAACAATTTGGTTATGGGTCCATTTTGGTGTCCTTCTTCTTGGAGAGAGTTCATGTCCTACGTCTACAAGTGGAGTGGGGTATACCTGCTCCACAATATCTACGAATGAAGAGGTGGGTGAATCTAATGGCTTGTCATGGTGGCATTCCTATTGTCAAGTATGACAATGTTTTCTTCCAATGGTTGAGGAACCAGCTAATCATGGTGGAGGACTATGCATACATGGGGATGGATTTCCATGGGGATATTGAATTAGCTCTTCCTGAGGGATCTTAGTTGTAAGGTCCCCAACCACCCATGTCAAGGCACGCTACATGAGAGAACACTTTCATTCTCTTTGCGAAACAAACTGTAACATACCCAGCATCCAACTTAGCTATGCCACATAAAAATTTTGAACTGCATGCAATTAAACCATATACACATAGAACCTTTACAGAACTTCATATATAAAATGTAAACATACAAATACATTATGTAAAAGCACGAATTCATACTGAAATAACACTAAACATAGACATGCAACATATACATGAAATACCCATAAACATATAGACAGTTATAACCACACATAGGATAAACCCATAAAATTGAACACGTAAATAATAATGTAGCATGTAAATTTATCACACAATTGGAACTTATCTTGGTAAGAATATCACCAACTACATGCAGACCTTCCACGAACCTCTCATCCTTAGACCACACTTCTCATCACTCTCAGCAGTGGGTTACCCCCAAGTTGGGACTAAACTCCACCCGCGTAAAGGGATTCCTAACCAGGTTAATTTCTCGTAGACAACTGGAAATGCTCTGTCGCAGGGGCATATTCAAAATAACATCCTACAATCCCTCATTCCCCACATGACTGTCCCACACTAGGAAGTGTGCCCCTTCTCTGTTCAACAGTCCCTCGGTTTCCCCACTTCCTTTCCAGGCTTCAGCAACAGGTCGGACGGGAAGTCTCAAAGCCCTGTAGCTATAGTTTATCACCCTCAGGAAAACAATTCCCAAAAATTCTCTCATCTAAAGAGGAATTTCTCGCGGGCCTAACAACCTGCTTCTTCAATCCAACTCCCAAGATAACTAGCTACTCAAAACATGTATGTTTATGGATACAGTTCAGGTACGGTGATAGGAAGGTACACAGGATAGCTCAATGAATGTTTGAGTGATGATGGAATAATCGTTGCCTCATGGAAAGAATGATGGAAAATGAACTAAGTCCAAACAATATGTATGCATGTCCCCAACTTGACACTTGTCATGTTGGGATCTACTTTGGCCCACTTGTCCCCATCCTTGGAACTTACGATAAAATAATTATCCATACTTTGTACTTTAAGAAATTTTAATATAATATTCCTTTTTGGCTTAAGCTCCCTAGCTTAGACCTTTTTCTTCACTTTTATCCCCCATCCTTTCCCTAACTAGTGGAGTTTAGTCCCCCATATCTTTTATCATGGTCGATTTGCGCGCAATGATGTATTTTATATTAATGATGAGACATATACAAAATAGGCGCACTGGCCTTTAACATCTAGGATCTCCAACCTAATCATCAAAAAAAAGGCTCACCAACCTATAAAACACAACATATACACAAAGTCTCCCTGGACTCAAAATCGTTTGCACTTAAGTTGTTGCGTGCGGTATCCTGGAATGTGCACATTTCATCATTTTACTATGCAGTACATGTGTGCACTATGTCATGAAAGGTGCATACAAAAATATATCAAACAACTCACCATCTTAAGTGCATTTTCATTTACATTTACAATTGGGTTCGGCCAAGGGATATTACAATCCCCTCCCTTTATTTATGCATTGTCCTCAGTGCATTATGTACACATATCAAACAAAATTTCAGAAATCCTCAAAAAGATGTGGGTATTCTACCCACATTGCATCCTCATGCTCCCAAGTAGCATCCTCAAGAATGTACCAGGTTCATTGGACCCTTACAATCCCTATGGCTCGATTCTGGAGTTGTTTGATTTTCCAGTCCAGAATGTGTACCAGATGAACTTGAAAAGCGCCTTCTTGCTCCACCTGAATCACATTCCAATCAATAACATGATTAGGATCAGGTATATATCTCTTGAGTAATGATACATGGAATACATTATGAACAGACATATATGCAGGAAATGCAATCCTATAAGCTACTGGACCAATCCTCTCTAGGATTTCAAACAACCCACAACTTCCAACTTTGAAAAGTTTCCCAACTTCAGGGAACCTATGTTGGCCTTCACTTTCAAGAATACATGATCCCCAACTTTAAATTCCCTGTGAGTTCTGCCCTTATGAGCATAGATTTTCTTCATGTATTGGGAAGCCTTTAAATTTTGTTTTATTTTCAACATATTCTTCTCCATTTCCCTAAGTAAATTTTTCCCAACCACTACTCTATCTGTTGGGTTATCCCAACTTACTGGTGTGTTTCACTTTCTACCATAAAGTTCCTCAAATGGGCTCATCTTTAGAGATGTTTGGTACCCATTGTTGTAAGAAAACTCTACCAGGTGTAGATAGTCTTCCCATTTTGATGGTTTATCCATCATATACATACTCAACATATCCTCAATCACTTGATTCACCCTCTCTGTTTGTCCATCTGTTTCTAGATGCTAAGTTGTATTGAAATCAAATTTGTTCCAAATCCACTAAATAATCCCTTCCAGAAATTTGAGGTAAATTTTGGATCTCTATCAAACACAATTGTCTTGGGTATGCCATGTAATTGAGCAATTTCTCTCATATAAACATCATTAATGTTGGCTTCCTTGTGAGTGAGCTTAACTGGAATAAAATGGGCAGCTTTAGTAAGCTTATCCACCACTACCATGATGGAATCATGTTGCTTGTTTGTTATGGGCAATTTGGTAATGAAATCCATTGTTACAACTTCCCATTTCCACTCAAGAATGGGTAATGGTTGTAGCAAACCAGTTGGTTGTCTATGCTCAGCCTTTACCTTTTGACATTCCAAACATTTGGAAATAAAATCAGCAACTTCTTTCTTCATGCCTGGCCAATAATATTGGCTTTTGACAACTGCAATAGTTTTCTGATAACCTAGGTGCCTAGCATAAGGTACATTATGAATTTCTCTAAATATTAGATTCTTCAATTCCTGGTAATTTGGTACATAAATTATGCCCCTGTACATGAGAATTTCATCATTATCTAGCTTGTATTCTTCAATTTTCTGGTGCAATTTACCTTCTTGTAATTTTGCCACTAATTCCTTGTATTGCAAATCTAATTTTGCAGCCTCTAAAATTATGTGTTTCAAATCAGATTGGTACATGATAATGGTTGTAGCATGCAATTCATGCACTCTTGTGTTGAGTGCATCAGCCACTTTTTTCTCTTTCCCTTTGATATGATTTATATCAAAGTCATATTCACTTAAAAAATTCTAACCATCTACTTTGCCTAACATTTAGAGTTGGTTTATCAAATAAATATTTTAGACCATTATGGTATGTTCTCAGCTCAAACCTTTTCCCCATAAGGTAGTGTCTCCATTTCCTCAAGGAATGCACTATGGCTTCCAACTCCAAATCATGAGTGGCATAGTGTCTTTCATGCTCCTTAAACTTCCTTGATTCATAACATATAATAAACCCATTTTGACTAAGGACTCCACCAAGTCCTTATTTACATGCATTTGTGCATATAATGAAGTCTTCATTTGGGTCTGCAATCCTTAGTATTGGAGCACTGGTTAATAATTTTTTCAAGTGTTGGAAACTCTTTTCACAATCTAATGTCCACTGAAACTTCACACCCTTCTTTTGTAAGGAAGAGATTGCGTGTGTAATCTTTGAGAATCCTTCAATGAATCTCCTATAGTAGCCTATAGGGCCCATGAATGATATGACCTCTGTCACATTCTTTGGTGCTAACCATTCTCTAATGGATTCTATCTTCTCATGATCCACTGCTATCCCATCCTTTGAAATGATATGTCCCAAATAATGAATTTGCTTCTGATAAAATGATCACTTGCTTAATTTGGAATACAACTGATGCTCCCTTAATACTTGCAACACCATCCTCAAATGATGCTCATGCTCTTCTTCTGACTTGGAATATACAAGGATGTCATCCAAAAACACAATGACAAACTTCTCTAAATATTCTTGGAAAACACCATTCATTAAGCACATGAAAACAGTTGGTGCATTTAACAACCCAAATGGTGCCACTGTGAACTCATAATGACCATACCTTGTCCTAAAGGTGATCTTGCTGATATTTTCCTCTTTAATCTTTACCTGGTGGTATCCTGACCTGAGATCTATCTTTGAAAATATCTTTGCATCCTTCAATTGATCAAAGAAATCATCAATCCTTGGTAGAGGATACTTTTTCTTTACAGTCACTTTATTCAACTGTCTGAAATCAATGCACAATCTTAATGTCCCATCTTTCTTCTTCATGAACAAGACTAGGTCACCCCAAGGTGACACACTTGGGTTTATATACCCCTTCTTCAGAAGTTATTCAAGCTGCATTTACAACTCCTTCAGCTCTGGTGTACTCATTTTGTAAGGAGTCTTTGACACTGGAGCTTCTCCAGGCATTAAATTTATAGAGAAATCAATATCTATCTTTGGGGGTAGTCTTGGTACCTCCTTGAAAACATCTTCAAAATCTTCCAGGAATGCATGATCTTCCAAGTTTGGCACTTTATCTTTAGGTGTCTCTTCCGTATGTGTTGCAAATAATTGACACCCTTTTGTGTAACATTTCTTCTGCTGCAATGCTGAAATTTCTCTGATGGTCACTGCCCTGGGAATTCCCTGCAATTTCCTTAGATTCCCTTCCTCATTCAAGCAAGTAAATCCCTTGTTATGAAAGTCTAGGATAGCATGATGATGGTCCAACCAATCCATCCCAATTAGACAGTCATAGGAACCTAAAGGCAAGATTTTCAAATCTTCCATGGTGTTCAGTCCATTCATGTCCATAAGACATGATTTAACCATCTCATTAACTTTTCTTTTGGCTCTGGTATCCAGCTGCACAAACCAAGATTTTCCATGCTTTCTTCTTGGCAAATGCAAAATTTCCACCATCTTAGGATCTATATAACTATGACTAGCTCATGAATCAATTAAAATAGCAATGGTTTGGTTGTTGATCATACCTTCCACTTCAATCATATGTGATTCATACTCTACTTCCTTATTGTCCAAGGATGCATAGATCCTTGGTACATTTCTTCCCATGTCCTCCATTGTTTCATCTTGTTGTACATTGTGAACAGTCCTCACTTTTTCACCTCAATGAGGACAATCTCTGAACATATGATCTCCTTTACAACCCCAACATTGAATAGGTGGTTTCCTTGGCCTTTTACCCCCTATCTCAATTGTTTTGGGTTCTTTAGAAGTTGGTTGTCCCTGAGTATTATTTTTGAAGAATGGTGGCTTAGTTCCCATCTTCCTCTGATCCATCTTGAATTTCTTTTTGTCTTCCCAAGATTTTTGGAAAGTTGGCCTTGCATTTTGCTGATCATATAGGCTTTTAGCTCTCCTTATGGTCTCCTCCAATGTCTTGGGATCATCATACTGTATTTTGTCACTGATGAATGATGACAATCCACTCAAATACTTTTGAATCTTAACTATCTCATCCTTGATGAAAGAGACATACTTCAGTAGTTCTAAAAACCTTCTTTCATATTCATCTATGGTCATACTCCCAAGCTTGAGTTCAAAGAACTCTTTCATTTTCTTGTCATAGTATCTCTTAGTCAAGTATTTCTTCTCAAAATATTTCTTGAATTCCCTCCAGGTAACACTTTTCTATTTAAAGTGCTACACCTTAACAAGTTGACCCCACCACATGGATGATTTTCCCTTGAGTTGATAGATTAAAATTCTACCTTATGCATGAGAAGAATAATTATGTAATTGGAAATACTTTCTCATATCCAACTGGCAACAACCATGTCTCTGCATCTTCATCTTTCTTGTGCTCACCATCAAATTTAGGAGGTTTGATTTTGTTCATTTCTCCTCTTAGCTCATCCACCCCAAACCTCTTATGCTTCCTGACAGGGGATGGAATTGATTTGTTGTGTGCCCTCTTATCGGAATGCCTCGGGGAGTTATGGTGATGACTACTAACACTTCTTGTTCTTCTTTTCTCATCAGGAGACCTGTGACTTCCATATTTTCTTGAGCCACTCTCCTTATCCAATTTATTTTCTATTTTGTTCAAGCTCTCCATTAACTTCACGTTGAATTCATCTTGCTTCTCCTTGGCTCTCATAATCCTTCCATTATCATATTTATGGCTTTGGACATCCTTCTACAAATTTTTAATGGTCTCTACCATATTCATGTTTTCATCCCTTCCTTCTCCATGTCCATTGGAGTTTGTTACTTCAATACCCAAATGGACATCCATCCCTCTTATTTCATCTTCTTAGTTGTAAGTCCCTTGTGCCTCTTCCATTAATATAGACTGTGTGTTGATCCTGATCCTGATCTAGTTATTGTTAACTCTGCAAAATGTGCAGCCAACAAAACTTTATCAGGCTAACTGTTTCAACAATTTCATAAAAAATATGAACCATTTTTGTTCAATAATATATCAAAATTATTTCTTCTTATTTCTTGAAAAATTGAGTTCCTAGATCAATTTTCTGGGTGAATATTTATATTCTTCTGTCCAACACATTTCCAACGCCTGCTCCCATGCTCAATTCTGAGTCTTGAGCAGAAAGTTATGGCTATTTAAAAATTGCCCATTAATATTTTTTTCAGGTTTACACTCCAACTTGATGCAACTCCGCAATGTAATTATGCATTTTGCACCTACTCCATTGGATTTTTCATAGGAAATCAATTGGGTTTATTCACATACATATTATGGACACTCTGTCCATGTTTCACTTTTTATGGGTTCTTGTCTACTAGTTACAGTATGCTAAAGTTCTAGGCCAATTTGTGTTTCTAGTCTGAAATGCTACAGGTACCTTCTTTTCCATATTAAACATTTTTAACATGCTCATAAATTTAATTCATCTCTTGGATTGTCTTTTATGGTTCAATACATTTCCATTAACTTCTCCTGCACCTCAAACTAATTTCAGAGAAGAAATTTATGGCTCTTTGAAGCTAGTTGGGTCTTAAACTTTACCCTCCATTGTTTGTGTTGTAACTTTCTCATAAAAGCTCTGTTTAATGAATTGCTTACACCATTAGAAAGATCTATTTGATATCTTTCATTTGAGATACAAAGACAATGTGTACCTAGGTATATTTTGTTCTCATGGTTTTCAAGTACCTAAAAATGTTGTTAAGGGCCTCATAAACACGCTGCAAAAAGATCACGTTCAAACAGTATAAAATGTCGCGGAAATTCGTTGGTTTTTTGTTGTTGTTCACCCTCCAAACCACTTCGCGCGCACACATTTCAACTTGTACACCCATAATTAGCACGCACAACAACATCACAATGTAAATCATCTTGCGCACACTTATAACCATTGAGCATTACTTGTTTGTCGCTCCAATAACTGGTGTGCACTACTTTTGTGTCGCGCATCAATATCCACCACGCACGAATTTGGTTCTTCCACTGTTACCTGTTTCGCAAAATTTTTGTATCATGCACTGATATTCCGCGTGCATTTACCTCTATGCACTGCACCATTTCAAAGTTTAGTACGCCCCCACCACGCACCATCACTCCACTCGCACCATTAATTAAACTGTTGCACGACAACATATCCCCACATTATGCGCACACCAACCAGAGTCCTCTGTGCCATGTCAATACTGCGCACACCACGTGTGCCCCCATCATTATGTGTGTGTACACCACACACTCCTTATTATGTGTATGCACACCATGTGCACCTTAATATGCTTTTGTTCACCGCGCAATGCTAAATTTAGTGCACGCACCCCACACCAACATTTTTCCGTGCGGTGCCAAATTTTAGCAAGCACACCT
This sequence comes from Picea mariana, assembly GCA_032191745.1. Lineage (NCBI taxonomy): Eukaryota > Viridiplantae > Streptophyta > Pinopsida > Pinales > Pinaceae > Picea > Picea mariana. Next base: position 31,868 of record JASDQU010240628.1, on the reverse strand, counting down.
GCACACTGGCATTTTTCCGTGCAGTGCCAAATTTTAGCGCGCGCACCTATACGCTAACATTTTTCTGCGCAGTGCCAAAATTTAGTGTGCATACCCACTCACCAACATTTTTCTGTGCGGCACCAAATTTTAGCGCGCACACCCACATGCTAACATTTTTCCGCGTAGTGCCAAAATTTAGTGCGCGCACCCGCACACAAACATTTTTCCGTGCGGCACCAAAATTTAGCGTGTGCACCAGCACACCAATATCTTGCCACGCAATGTCGAATTTCACCTATCACAGGCTTTTCACTACGCATCATGCATTTTTAGTGTGCACATTCATTTGTATGTGCATCAATTCCTTGTGAATTCCACTGCAGAAATTGGGGCTTTTTCCTAACCTTTTCCCCAATTTACCATAGACATTATGAAACTATGAAATTCGTTCAATTTCACCCTGATAAAACCAGTTCAACCTCAGCAACAAAAAATCGTTGTGGGTTGAAATTTCTGGAACGAATTTTTCCACACTCAATTCAGGAATTAAGAATTTTAATTACTAATCTCGCTCCATATGTCATGGCTTCAATGTAACTTCAAAGTCGACCAATTCCAAGTCTGAATTTGCTAGAAAAAATATTAAACCATAATATCTCACCACTTGGCCGAATTTCTCCATTTTCTCATAAATTTAACAATTGAAATTGGGGATTTTCCCAATTTCGCGTCGTTGCTTCTAAAATTTACCATGGATGCTCTGTGACTTGAAATTTGGCCACTTCGAAATCAATCCTCTATGAAATTTCTCTTCAACTCAACTTTTTCGGCCCATCTAGGCACAGTTTTGAAAATTGAAGCTCTGATACCATATTGTAACGTCCACGGCCACCCATGTTGGACCACGCTACACGAGAGAAGGCTTTCATTCTCTCTGTGAAACATATTGTAACATACCCAACATCCAACTGGCTATGCCACATAAATTTTTTGACCTGCATGCAATTAAATCATATACACAGAAAACCTTTGCAGAACTTCATATATAAAACATAAACAAACAAATACATTATGTAAAAGCATGAATTGATACTGAAATAACAGTAAACATAGACATCTGACATATACAGGAAATACCCATAAACATACAGACAACTATAACCACGCATAGGATAAACCCATAAAAATGAACACGTAAATAATAATGCAGCATGTAAATTTATCACACAATTGGCACTTATCTTGGTAAGAATATCACCAAGTGTGTGCAGACCTTCCACGAACCTCCCAGCCTTAGACCACACTACCCATCACTCTCAGTAGTGGGTCACCACCGAGATGGAACTAAACTCCACCCGGGTAAAGGGATTTCTAACCAGGCTAATGGCTCATCGACAATAAGAAATTCTCTGTCACAGTGGCCTATTATAAATAATAGCCTATAGTCCCTCATTCCCATATTCTTGTCCCACCCCAGGAAGTGTGCCCCTTCTCTGCCCAACAGTCCTTTGGCTACCCCCCTTCCTTTTCGGGCTTCAGCAACAGGCCGGACAGGAAGTCTCAGAACCCTGTAGCTATAGTTTATCACCCTCAGGAAAACAATTCCCAACAATTCTCTCACCCAGAGATGAATTCCTCATGGGCCTGACAACCCGCTTCTTCAGTCCAGCTCCCAAGCTAACCAGCTACTCAAAACATGTATGGTTATGGATACAGTACAGATACAGTGGTAGGAAGGTATGCAGGATAGCTCAATGAATGTTTGAGTGATGATGGAATAATGGTTGCCTCATGGAAAGAACGATGGAAAATGAACTAAGTCAAAACAATATGTATGTATGTCCCCAACTTGACACTTGTCATGTTGGGAGCTACTTTGGCCCACTTGTCCCCATCCTTGGAACTTAGGACAAAATAATTATCCATACTTTGTACTTTAAGAAATATTAATATAATATTCTTTTTTGGCTTAAGCTCCCTAGCTTAGCCCTTTTTCTTAACTTTTAGCCCCCACCCTTTCCCTAACTAGTGGAGTTTAGTCCCCCATCTCTTTTATCATGGTCGGTCTGTGCGCAATGATGTATTTTATATTAATGATGAGACATATAAAAAATAGGCACATTGGCCTTTAAAATCTAGGCTCTCCAGCCTAATCATCACAAAACAGGCTCACCAGCATATAAAACAAAGCATATACACAAAGGCTCCCTAGCCTCAAAATCGTGCACACTTAAGTTGTTGCACGCAGTATCCTAGAATGTGCACATTTCATCATTTTACTGTGCAGTACGTACACGCACTATGCGATGAAAGGTGAATACAAAAATATATCAAACAACTCACCAGCTTAAGTACATTTTCATTTACATTTACAATTGGGTTTGGCCTAGGGATATTACATCAGTGGGGGGACATAGGTAAGAAGGAATTTTTTGTTATATGATGTTTTTGATATTTTAATTATATAAAATGTTTTTTGTGTCATTTATCCAAGACTAATCAAGTGCTCTCAATAATGCATGTGTGGAGCCTTATCGTCCTCCAGGATCATCTCCAATCCAGAGGCGAGGAGAGAGATGTGATGTAGCAGGGGTGATCGTCGCAAATCTCAAGGCGATTGAACAAAACCTAGAGGGACTAACCATGAATGTCCTTGATGCCACGGTGGATGAACTTCCTAGGAAATATCAACGCCACACAGTTGGCGTATCTGCATCTATTGGTTGACTTCTCCATAAAGTGTCATGGGAAGTTGTTTGTTATAGCGAGCAGCATCCTTGATGCTTTTTGTACATGAAGCCATGAGCTTCACTTTTTGATATTTTGGTCTTTGGAAAAACACTTTTTGTAATTTTTTGTCATTATAAATATAAAGTTCCTACCGCCTTACTTTTTTTTGACAAAAATGTGTGATTGGGTTTATAAATGTCTCAAATGTCCATCTAACACATAATTAGCCAATGCATCTGTCAATGTATTTAGACATCTAGGAATATGTTGATACTCAATGTAATCAAAATGTCTTTCCAAGAGGTGAATTCATAAATATACCGGTAACAAACTAGGACTTTGGATGGAATAAATGTTACTCAAATGTAGTACTACTAACTGTGAATCAAGTCATACAATAAGATGACGGATGTCAAGTGAAATGGCATCAGTTAGAAACTCAATAATTGCACTGTATTATGCAATATTATTAGTTGCATGGCCAAGGCAAACACCATGTAGACTAATCAGTTCATCTGTAGGTGCATATATTGCCCATGCAATAGATGCTAAGTTTTGAGTATTGTGACTAGCACCATCAGCAAAGATGATATAGGGTAATGAAGACACTGACATCTAGAAACCAAGCACAATGCAGGGTAAGCAGCTGAAAGGCAAAACCAAAAATGAAAAATCACACAAGAGTATGATACACTAAAAATACACAACACTTATGCAAAAATGTTTTAAGCATAGTACTTCTTCAAGTAAAGCCCATTTCTGGGTTCACTCAAAGGAATTCCATCATAACCTACCAGCTCATAAGCCCCTTTCTCCAACACTTGTTTGGCAATATAAGGGCCAGGCCACATGGTCTTGAATTTGTCGACCCCTAATAAGTCACGATCTTGTTCGTAAAGAAGAACCAAATCACCCTCAGAAAAAACACATGGTTTGACATGCTTTTCATATTGAGCTTTGACACGCTTTTTTTGAGTTTCAATTACTAAGGAAGCATCACAGCGAGTCTCCTCTAATTGCATCAAATACAAGAGACATTCCTCCTCAGTCGAGGTGTTAGGGAGAAGTTCGAAAACTAGTTTCAAAGATGGGACTTCACATTCAATCGACAGAATTTATTCAATACTATATACTAATTGGAAAGGTGTGAATCTCGTGGCAGACTTAACGGATGTTTGATGAGCCCATAATGCCAAGAAGAGCATCCTTTTCCAACTTGACTTGTGAATTCCTACCATCTTTCGAAGCATAGCAGTGAGAACTTTGTTGATTGCTTCAACCTGGCCATTGGCCTGCGAATAATAAGGGGTTCAATTTTCATGTTGAATACCTAACTTCTTGGTAAGTTCAGACATCATGAAATTGCAAAAATGTCTACCATGGTCAGTGACGATGGCTTGAGGGACACCAAATCTAGTAAGGATATGATTGAATATGAATAATGTTGTAGGTTTCCCTATATTATCAAATGTAGGCATCGCCTCGGCCCACTTAGTGAAATAATCTACGGCGATGATGATGTATCCATGCCCCTCGAATGAGTGAGGGTTACATGTCATGAATTCAATGCCCCATTTAGTGAATGGACCAACGGAAACTACAGGGTGTAAGGGAGCTAGATGAGATCGGATCTTATTGTTGTAGGTTTGACAAGTGTAGCATTTCTGGATGACAGTAATGCAATCCTTAAACAATGAAGGCCAGAAATAACCAACTCATAAGATATTTTGGGTAGTGGCATACCCAGACATATGATCTCCACATGCTCTAGAATGACAGTCATTCAAACCTTTCTCAGCTTCATCATATGTGAGACATCATCGAAATATGGAATCAATCCCACAGTGGTAAAGGGTATCACCAAGGATAATGTATTGATGGGATTGATACCAAATACGACGACAATCTGTACTAGAAATATCAGGCCGGAAAGTTTGGGTTTGGAGATAAATGATCATTTCTCCATACCATATGGCGTCAGAACTGATCAGAAAGAGAGATTCATCAGGAAAGGAATCTTCTGCCACAATTTATATTTCAATAGAGGGAAGGTCACATATCAACTCGACAAAAACCAAAGACTTCTTTGACTTGGCGTGCTCAAACTCCAAATCAAACTCTTGGAGAATAATTATCCATTTAGAGTATTTTCCCCCCATCAATTGTCGATTCAGGATGTGTTGCATGGGGTTGCAATTGGAAATGACTATGGTTTTTCGTAATAATATGTAGTGGCAAAAACATTGAACAACTTGAACAACTGGCAAGTCCAATTTCTCCACATGTAAATATTTGGTTTTGGTGGTTGTGATACTCCAACTCAAACAGTATATCACATGTTCATCATGTGAATCATCCTCTTCGACCAGAACCATAGATATAGTAGAGTCTGAAGAAGCTAAGTACATAAAATAATCTCAACTATAATCGGGTGGAAATAAAAGTGGTGTATGGGTCAAGGTGAGTTTCAAAGCTTCAAAGGATTTTTTGGCAGTGTCGTCCCATACAAAATTATAACCCTTTTTAACAAGTCGAGTAAATCCTTTAGTTAATTCAACATAGTTGGGTATGAATCGTCGTAAAAAGTTTTCCTTCCCTTGCAAACTTTGGAGTTGACATAGTGTGGAAGGACAAGGTAAATTGAGTATAGCCTCAACCTTCAGAGGGTCCATTCTAATCCCATGTATAGACTAAATAAAACCAAGAAGTCATCAGGAATCCAAACAAAAAACACATTTATGTGGATTCAATCGTATGCAATAATAACGACAATGTAGGAAAATGGCTCGTAGATGTGTTGGGTGATCTTGACGACACATAGAGTGTACCAATAGATCATCTAGGTAAGGTTATACAATGTTCTTAATGTCATGAAAATCATAAGACATAGCGTGTTGAAAAGTCACACCAACATTTTTGAGACCAAAAGGTAGTTTCCGGTATGCGAAGGTCCCCCAAGAGCAAATAAAAGCATTCTTATGTTGATCCGCAGGTAAAATATTGATTTGATTATAGGAAACCATCCATCAAGGAGAAAATTTCACTCTGAACACAGTTGTCAACAATCTAGTCAACGAAAGGGGTTGGATAGTTGTCTTTGGGACAAGCTTTGTTGATATCCCTATAATCTACACAAACACAGATCATGCCTTGTTTCTTCGTAACCGGAACAAGATTGGACACCCAATCATTCAAAGCCACTAGATATACAAAACTGGCTTTAAGAATTTTTTCAACTTCGAGCTTAATAGAAGCATCTTTGTGTGGGTGTACTGGGTGAAGTCTCTGTCAAACAGGTTTAGCATCTAGGTAAGTCTTAATCTCATGTAAAAATATATATGGATCAATGCTAGGAATTTCTTCGTAACTCCAGGAAAAAACGTCATGTAATTCTTGGAAAAGATCTTTGTAAGTATGGACCTCATCAACAGAACAAGAGGCACCGATGTGAAAATTTTCCATGACTCCGTTTTTAATCAAAATATCAAGAGGGATGGTAGGGGAAATATTTCCCAAGTTCCCTTCATACAAAACATCATGTGTTGGTTCAGGAACAGAGGAAATAATAACAATGGTAGACGAAGTCGAAATCCATTGATGACTCTTTATGGTGTCAGGATCCAGGAAGAGAATAGAATGATGATGCCCATCGTCCCATGGGGTATCTTCCATAGACATAAATGTCATGATAATCTCATCAATGGGAAATATCACGTGAAATGGATTAGGAGACGTATCACAGAGATAATGAGGAGAAGGAGTTGTCAATTTAATAACTTGATAAGCCAGTTCTACCAGACTCAAAGGCATTATGTCACCGTAACAAAGATAGTCACCATATCTAGATACTATCTATGGGTCATAAGACTCAGGGGTTTCACCAATAGAGTTCGATATCATGTTAATCGAAGCAAGAAAAGGAGTAGAAATATCGGGTGGTGGAATAGGAAATGTACCTATTAACGATGAATATTTTAAAGGACCCACACCGACATTCGCATAATCGGGAAGTGTTTTTGCAATGAAAGGTATGTTGCTAGTATGTGAATTAGAGTTAAACAAGTCCAGTTGATCGATGGTAATGAATGTTATTTGGTGCGGGAAACGTAACACGTGAAAAAGAGTAGAAACAACTGCTCGCATGGAATCAATCCAACTATGGCCAAGTAGAAGGTTGTAATCGAGAGGTGCATCAAAGACCTCAACTTCAACATTAATCGCTTTTCCTTCTAACGTAATAGAAAATGAAGGAAGAACACCATAAGGTTTAAACCTTGTACCATTAAAATCCTTGAGAGTATTGTGTGACTCGGTAAGGGCAAGAGAGCCAATGGCTTTCAAACAGGTAATGAACATTACGCAAGTCGAGGCTCCTTCATCAATAACGGTTCGACAAATATTCTTATTTTCTACAACAACTTGTATTTGAAATGCTAATTGAGGAGGAATCCTTAGAATATGATCATCCAAGTCAAAGATTATCAAATTTGTAGCGATAGGATCAATTCCACCAATAGCATTTAACAATGACTTCTATTGAGTAGGACAACTTTGAAGTACTTCGAGAGCCGACATCGCAGAGGGTGCTTGCTCAAGGTCTTCTATAATACTGTAGTTTTGGGCAACATGTGCATGAGGATGAAACTATGACTTTCAAACAACACCCTTAGGGGGAGGGCAAAGAACTATATCTAAGCCAAGTCATTCAAGATGAAGAGGATTGTTTGGAGGTGAAGTTGGTGGAGGAGGTTGAACCAATGGAGGTGGTGAATCATCAACTTTCTATTTTGAAGGAGAATAATCTTTGGCTCGAGTTGCGGCTAAAAATTCATTCTTCTTGGAGTCACTAGTACACATAAGTACATAAGACATGGTAGAGGTAGAAGGTTGGTCATGAATGACCAATTTGGCCCGTTGTTGAGAAGGAAATGGTTGTGACAAAATGACAGGAGTAGGATGTGGCATAGTCCCTTGCAGGAACTTAGTAACCNGGTTACTAAGTTCCTGCAAGGGACTTAGTAACCTCGGCACGTCATAGACAATATTTCATATAATGATCCTCACCACATATAAGGAAAGGATAATGAGGTTTGTGCTTGTCTTTGTCATCAGTAGGATGGGTCTTGGTTTCTAAGATTGTTGATTATTATTTGTGTACTCTTTATTCTCACCCTTCCATTTCTTTTTATTTTGATTTTTACCTGCAAGCATAGATTGAACGGAATTAGCTTTAGAGGTTTTACCAGGAGAAGGAGTCGGAGGAGGATTATTTTGTACATTAGGAGTAGTAGACTTGGGATTGGAATGACTGGCTTGTTTAGACTCAGTCTCATCATGAAAAGTTTCAATCATTCCATCATCAACATGAGAAGCTACTGGAGGTGTTGGGGTTGGATTCATAGATGGATGAGGAGCATCATGGATCAAGTCATATAGCGTGCCCGTTTGTGAATAAATGAGATGACAACTTGTTGTGACAGATCGGAAGAGCTGTCACAACAAGTTGT
>JASDQU010240628.1:11537-23599 GCA_032191745.1 Picea mariana | reverse complement strand
GGGATTGGAATGACTGGCTTGTTTAGACTCAGTCTCATCATGAAAAGTTTCAATCATTCCATCATCAACATGAGAAGCTACTGGAGGTGTTGGGGTTGGATTCATAGATGGATGAGGAGCATCATGGATCAAGTCATATAGCGTGCCCGTTTGTGAATAAATGAGATCCAAATATTGAGCATGACTAATCACCTTCTCTTCAGTGAAAACACCACCCATGGTAACATCATGGCCTATAGGACCAATGAGTGACTTGGTAAACCACTCGGCCAATAGTTGATCAGGAAGAGGAACTTTTATTAAGCGTCTTCTCCTCCTCCACTCATGAATATGATAGGAAATGTGAACAGAAGAGGATTGTTTAAATGAACTCAAAATTTTGGTTCCTGTCTGATATCGTATCGACAATTGGTAATGCATTAATAAATCCATAGCTAAGGTATTGAATTCATTGAAGAATCCTCATGGTAATTCAATATACCATTTAGCTGTCGAACCCGTAAGAGTTCGCTGGAAAAGACATAATCTTATAGATTCATCTATCAAGGAGTTGGATGAACACTAAAGATGGAATGTCATGACGTGATTATTTGGGTCTTCTCCGGATCGAACGTCAAACTTCAAAATTTCTGATGGAAATTTGGTAGGTATAACAGGTCAATAAGGAGAATGCAAAATAGGATCATTGAAAATCCTAGATAAATCTGGTAAATCCAAAGTAGCAAGAAATGACAATTGTCTGTTAACTTGAGGAAACAAGTAGTTTTGAGGAGGCAGTCCCGTAGGTATACCAGTAGGACCATAAGCAGTATGTAGATAGTTAGAGAGTCCTGACAAATTCAGTGGTGGAGGATTCTATGTCAAATAGCCAACATGAGGTGGTTGATTAGGTAATCTCCCTTGGAAAGGAACGTTAGACTGAAAACCTTGACCCCAGGTAGGATTCATAGAACCTGGATATGGTTTCCCGAGATTAGGGGGTACAAAAGAATTAACTTGAGGAGGCTTCCCCCCAGAAATTTGTTGATTACCTTGGAAAGTAAAATTCCAAGGTTGAGATTGTAATCTAGGGATATTTTTTCCATACACTAGGTTATGGCCTCCAACTTGAGGTTGCCCCCCCAACTTGAGGTTGACCTCCAACAGAAATTTGAAAACCAGAAGCGAAAAAAGTCCTTGTGCCTCCAACTTGATTGGAGCTACTAGGGCCAAGATGATTAGATGCTCCAGGTGAAAGTGGAGTAGGAATTTTAGGCCCCCCAGAGATAACTTGGGTAGATGTAGGAACAAAACTACTAACAACATTGTACATAAGAGGAACAAAAATATTAGACCCTTCAGATGGATTCTAGTCAGGATTAGCAATGGAAGTATTTAAATCATTATACCCAGGAGGAAGTGATGGATTTGATCTAAGCGGAAGTGGTGTTCCAATAGGAGCTTGAATGATTACCGCATTTTCGGTAGAAACATGCGTAGCTTGTGGGACCATGGTAGAGTTAGTGAGCTACAGAAGAAGAATTGTATGAGAATCAACCAACAATTGGTCTAAAACTATGACAACATTACTAGTCATGCCATTAAAATGGTCTAAAGGTACTGTATAAGTAGTGGAATTCATATGCATATGGGATGGCATAGGTTGATTATGACTCATTCCTAGTTTATCAAAAATATTGTGTCCCGAAGAGGTCTTCCAAAAATAACGGACAGGGACAGAACTAGGATTAAAAATTTCAGCAGTATGAACTGTAGTTCTAAACGATTCACTCTAAAAAAGTGGATCATCTACACCAAACTCTGCATGAGGTCCAATAGGTATTACAGTATAATCTTCAGCAACAACATCTCCCGATGAATTTATCCGGAGAAAAAGTGGGTCTCGTATAACACTCAATAATAGATTTACAGGAAGTATTGATTCTTCCAATGGAGTAGAACTTCCAATCTCAGAGGCTATGTTGTTATTGACTGCTCCTTTAGGATAACCATCGGGTGAGTTAGGAAGCAAAGGAGTGTATTCTTCCAAATATTCCAGAGGTAACCCTTTCATCCTATGTGAACGGCAAGGGTCGATGTTGGCCGCACCAAATAAAGAATGAAATAAATCTATGGCCAACTAGAGAAACAAACAACACTCACTAATAAAATCTAGATATCAAACACAAAAATAAACCTTCTTATTTTGAAGTCACTAGTTGGTGATGAAATCCAACATCTCGAAATCAAGACAAGAAGGGGCTGGGATAAAATAGGTGGAAAAGTTACGTTGACGACCTGCTTAACGGACTTACACCCTGGTGCAAGATCCCACACATAACCGTTGGTATACCCTCCAAGGAGCCTGAGTGAGTTTGTCCAACATCGATTCCAGGTATCATGAAGACTTTCCCTTCCACAATCACCTCGTGTAAAGACTTTACAGATATATGCCACTAAGGTTACCAATTACGACAATGATGTGTAGGGAAGCATTCGATAGTCTGATCCACCTGCAAAGGCAGGATATCTAAGCCCGAAATCAACTTGAGAAGGTCCCCACAAGATTTTTTTCTCAATTGACCCCCAATAATACACATAATCCCTACACTAAGACCAACAAAGTAGGGTGAGTAACTCTACCGACCCTAATGCGACCTCGTGATTGACCCTTGTGTTAGAAGGGCTTCCCAGGACAAAATGTAGCAAGTGGATTTGAACTCTCCTTATCACAAGATATTATTGTGTGTTTTGATGCTTTGGAGAGTGTGACTTACAACCTATTCCAAAGCACTATACTAGATAATGTTGGTGTAGAAAAGTTGTAGAAAATAAAAGTTGCTAATAGATTTTAAAATTGTGTTGTATTTTAAACGTTGTTGCTTACTCAAAAGGGAAATGAAAATGAAATTGATGATGTGTTTGACCTTGACCCAATAAAATGAAATAAGAGATGATATGCAATCGCTTAATTCGTTGAACTCTAATTACAATAGGGAGAAGTTTTCTCTTTTTAGAATACAAAATCTACGAAACACAATTTCTCAATTTTTGAATGAAAAAAATTCCAAATAATCAAAAACTACTAAATTTTCCAAGTTTTCTCTTTTTACAAACATTTGAATGCAACAATTTTCTTGCAAAAAATGCTAAAAAGAAGAATAACTTCAGTTCTTTCTTTCTCAAATCAAATCAAAGATATAATGAAGAAAAGAAAGCACGATCCAAGAAAACTAGCGCATTCGCAACACTATTCCCAAACCAAACTCACAATGTAAACAAAAAATGAAACGACAAGAAAACCTTTTGTCAAATACAAACAAAAATTGTCTCTTAATCAATTAACAATCCAGAAAGTAAAAACAATCCAAAACTCAAAATAAATCAAGGACTCCTTATCAAACAAGCACTTAGGACCAAAATCTCGAGATTATACCCTTGTGATAAGAAATCAAAAGAAAAACTTGCAAAGATTATAAAGAAGACTTTCAATTTCCTAAAATCAATCAAATGCAGGCTTAAAAGTTGTAAATCAATCATTCACTTGTGTAAAAAGTTCATCCTAGGAAATAAAGAAAAAACTGGGTAGAAAAAGGAAAAATGGCTATCACCCAATAATTTCTACAGGAATCATCGTAGCCCACAAAGGAGTACAGTGCGACGATCTAGGATCGTCGTAGTCTGTCAATAAGGTATAGTGAAACGTCAGCGCACTGGTCTGCACCAGTAGAGTGCGACGACAAAGTATCATTGCAAGCTGAGAATAGGACACAGTGCGACGATCTCTGAAAATAAAGAAAAATGGGAAGAAAGACAAAATTTCTCAATGAACCTTCATACCCAGGAGTCAAGATGGATCACCCACAGACTCAGAGAATGAAATTAACCAAAAGAAGGCATGCTAAAATAAAATAGGAGGAAAAAAACCAAAAAAGGTTGTATCCCCATTACGGTCGCCAATTTTTTTATCGGACAAATCGGTAAGTGCGGACACAAACTGATCTCCCTAACTTCCATAGGAAGCTAGAACAAAACAAGATAGAATACAAACTTCACCTTAGATGTCATTGTCATATAAACTAGTTTAGAGAGGTACAAGTGACATAACTTTTAGACAATGTTTGATCCTCGCTAGTGTCATCCTTGTAGCTCCTTCTTTGAGTTTGCGGGATGGTGAACCTATTTAAGAAGCACAAACCAACAAAGAGAGAGAAAAAAGATATATATATTCCAATGAATCCTATGTATAATATCAAGGAGTTATACAATAAAAGTTAAAACACCTTTATAGGGAAGAAATGTATTACTGCATTATATTAAATGGAAAGTGGAGAATACAACCCATGCCTTGATGTTGCAAGTTCCCTTTCAATGACTTTTTGCTCCAACACACACACCTTTTCTCCAATGCCTTTGATAAAGAAGATCCACAATTTGACTTAGAGAACTAAAGCAAAGCTCTCAAGTATAATCTGTAGTAGAACTCTTCATGCATATGCAATCCCTTGCAAACCTTATCCTTTTCCATAAGATATCCCTCTTTATATAGGGTGAAAGAGAGATGGATGAGGGGATTAGGATGATCCCACTAAATCAGAGAAGCGAGTAAGATCCAAACTGATCGGAGGCCACTTCATCTTCTAGAAGATTCCCTTCTAGAACATTCGTGAATTTTGACTTTTCCTTTGCTTAAGCATCGTTGCACCCTATGCATAGGAATCCTACAAAAACGTTGTAGTCCAAATTTGGTGTAGAGTGTGACGATTAGGCATGGTCGTACCCTATGCATAAAGTAGGGTGTGACAACCTTCCTTGTCATATTTTTTGAAAGAGGAAAAGAAAACTACTTTTCTCATGGAGAAAGTCTCTTTTAATATTTTCAGGGAACATGGAAATGAGTTAAGCACATGTTTTCAATTGATCACTGGGGTGACCAAAATAATGTGTAACACGAGCCCTAAAAACATTTTCTATGGCCTCAAAACAACCCTGAAAGTTCGAGACCCGAAAACTCGAAAAAAAATTGCCAAGTTGAAAAACTGCCAAAATGAGCCAGTAGGAATAGGTGGGTGGCCACCAATATCCATTTGGATCATAATCACTTTAAAATTTTGGACATAGATATAAATGCACAAATTAACAAAAGAATGTAAACATTGGGTTTTTGGACAAGGATGAACTCTTTTATTCAATTTCAATATAAAAAGGATTACAACCTTTGTTGGCAACCACTCCACGAACAAAGTTTGGGCTCCTCTGTCATGGCTTCAAGTGTATCAATCCCACATTAGCTTATCGCAACCAACATATCACCAAGGGAAGGAGGAAAGGTTTCATAAGGAGAAAGGTTGGAGGGGAAGGATGAGGCTAAAACTCAGAATAGGATGCAAATCTTGGGCTAAGAAAGGGAAGGGATTTTGGTAGAGTTTTCTTATTCTCTTGATCATGTTCATAAATGACTCCCAAGACATCTTTTTATATGATAAAAATATAGTTATTTGGTTTGGGGATGGTCTACAAGGAGTAAAATGGTTAGGAAACCCTCCATAGCCTGTAAACTCTGTGAATTCTGCATATTTTTTGCAACTTTTGGAGGTAAACGCAGGTTATCTAGCATGAAACACGCATGTGTACATGGGATAAATAGCATGTAGCATGCGTGTGTACGTGGGATATTAGTGCAGTAATCCAAAAAATGGTGTTTTAAAAGGAATCCTTAGCAATATTTTGGAAAAGTATGCAAATGGAAGGGCCAATGTCTTGTATGCATAGATAAGGCATTTTGGACTATAACAAGGGTGGAAAGGGAAGTCATACTAGAACTTTGGCTGTCCATGGTCTGTTGTAGAGACAATTGTTGCATTTGGTTGGACAACTGATCTATGGGATTTATTTGTGTTGATCCTACAATACCATCAGCATGAGGCCTAGACTTCAGTTTGGTCAATTCAAAGGTTGATCATGGTGTGTCAGGAAGAATCTCATAAAGTATGTCGTATTACGAATAGATCAATTATAGATGTTCAACCCTCATTATAGCCTCTTCTTCAGAAAAAACTCTAGAAGTTGCAATGTATGTATAAATAAAAGGCACCAAAGACTTTAGGAACCACTCGAGTAAAAATGTAGGAGGGACCTTTATTTTAATCAAGCTCTTACGACGAATCCATTCTTGGATATGATCAGAGATGTGGGAGGCCTTAGTCTACTCAAAATTGGACAAAAACTCATGTCGACATCGTATCTCATTGGTAGCTGAAAATGGTTCAAGAAAAACATTGTCAGATCGTTAAAGTAAGAGTAATTCGAGTCATCGAGGTAAATATACCACTTCATGATACCCCCTATGAGAGTGAGTTGAAATAATCACAACTTAATAGATTCATCATTCAGTTAATTGGAGGAGAAACACAAGTGAAAAGTTTTAACATGATCGCCCAGATCTTTGCCAGACTTGCCTTCAAATTTTGGAATATCTGAGGGAAACTTAGTCGACATAGGAGGCCAACATGGATCATGACAAATAGGGTCATTTAACAACCTTGACAAGTCTAGAAAATGAATATTTTCCAAAAATGGTAACCTGAGTTGTGGCAGAGTTAAAGGAAAAGAAAAACCTAGATTTTGGCTAGCACCAGGTTGCCAAGAAATGTTTTCCTATTGACCAAGATTCTGGTAAAAACTAGGGTTTCCTTGGCCAAGGTAGGGGACTTGTGCACTAATCTTCATCATCAACGAATTCAGATAGTTTGATGGAATACCTTAAGTGGGGATTTCCCCTGCATGGTATTCCAAAATCCTTGGTTGAGGTTTCCCTCAGTTGATCCCCCTGGTATAGTAGTTGAACCTTGCACAGGGTTCCACTAAATGTAGGAGGGGTTTCCCCCGATCGAAATCCCTTGCATAGGTATAGAACCCTACCCAAGATTTCCAAGACCTTGAAAGGAAGTGGTTCCTGCCATCATTCCTTATGAAGGTAAAAATCTTTGCATAGTGTTGGGTTGATTGAGAAAGGGGTTTCCCCCTGAAGAAAACACAAACAAAGATAAGGCATTATTCTCAAAATCACCAAATAAATAGAACGACATGGACCCAACCATATTCGTATAGGACAGAGTTCCTTGACTCCCTCCACTAACAAGCTAGAACTAGCATTGGACCTATATTGTTGTTGAAAATCACCTCCAAGAGAGGGGGATGGAAGGGGGATATTACCCCCACCATAACAGATTTCATTGTACAGAGAAGAGGCACCCCTGAGGGAGCGTTACAACCCCCTACCCCCAGACCAATAGTTTGTAAAGTGGAGTAGGTTAAAGTCGAACTTGTGTCAAAGCCTGGCATCCCATATGAGAAAGGAGCACCAAACGTGTTTTGTATGTTCAAAGTATGAACAATGGTTGAAATCATAGTAGATATTGTGCCACTTCCAGAAGTGGTAGGTGTCTAACGAGAGGTATTCCTTGTAGGGAAAGGTGGGGGAGGGGGTATGGTTCCCCCTCCACCTACAGTCAAGAAAGAAGTATGAGGACTCCCAGTATAGGTAAAATAATTTACTTCATATCTAGACACATAACTAGACGACAATTAGGGGTAGTCACCTCAAGAGGGACCATCTGAACTAGAACTTGCACTGAGAGGTCATTTATCGGAGGGTTCTAGGGCCTAACAAATCCTTCGACTTCGAGGTTTGAAATGTGAGTTACCTTTGGTTCAAGAGTGTCTCCTCTCGGGACAGGTTTGGTCATAATTTCTTGTGGCCCAGTAGTCTGGAAAGAACCATCTTGATCTAACCTTCGCCTAAACTATGGATGTGGAGGTGTCTCCATAGTTTCCAGTGGGAGACCTTGAATCCTACATGAATGGCAAAGTTGTTGATCATCCACCTTATGGAACGATGAAACGAAAATCTAAGGAAAGTCTAGGGGGAAGCATAGAGCACGCACTAAGAGTCCCTAAAGATGAATCAAGGAAATGAGAGAAAGGTAGGAAGAACAGTTACGCCACCCAACACTAGATCAACTTACCAATGCAAGTGTAACTTGAACACATAAACACTCTCCAGGTATACTATGTGAAGCATGGCCTAACATCTGCCCTAGGTACCACGGTATGCCCCCTGGAGTCACCTTGTGTAAGTACCTATAATAAGGAAACTACATTTCCAACTCACAGTCAGCCACCAGGTGGGTACAATCGACAATCAGGCAAATCGTATGAGCAGGATAACTATGTCTTAAGCCTTTCAAAGGTACCAAAGGAAAATTGTCCAGAAGAAAACTGAGGATCCGGAATAGATTCGTTGTCCACGAAGCTTCGTAGTCATATGCAGTCAGAAAAATCCCAAGAATGAACCTCAAACACGATCCCCACTATGCTCAGTCTAGCTTTGGAGGGGACATATCCACCACTTTTCCTCGTGCGACCTCGTTTTTATCCCATGTGTTAGACGTGGGTCCCGGCTAACTTTTACGACATTGGACTTCAACACTTCCTATCTCAAACTCTTAATTTTGTTTAGTGGCCTTGGAGAGTTTCATGTCCACACCTAATAAAAGGCCCTAAATCCTAATCTAGTTCATGTACCCTATAAACGAAAAAGTCTAATTGATTTTAAAATTAAGTGTTATTTTTAGTGGCTTGATTACTTAGGGGTGTGGTAGTGAAACTCGTGATGTTATTTAAGAGACTAGAAGATAAGAGTTAATGAGATTTTAGAAAATTGTGCTTTAAATGAGAATGAAAGCAAACTACGTCCTACAAAAGAATATTTGGCTCTTTTAACTTCCAAAATGCAAACTTTTCAAATGAAAGCCAAGATCCTAATATGAAATCTATCATAGAATGCTCTTTCATTCCAGATGCAATGCAACTAATTAAACCTTCAAGGAAGAGGGAAAGAAGGAACTTTGGGTTGAGATTTCTTTTCTTTTATAAACACAACCTAAGCTACTACAACCAAACAAACATGAAAATGCAGTTAAGAAACTTCTTTTTCTTTTTGCAAAATGAATACAAGGGAAAAGGGAATGAAAAAAGTTTACACTTAACTACAATTTTTGAAATTTTTATATGCTTGTGAAATGAAAACACCAAAACAACTATTTTTTTTTCTTTTCAAAGAATTCCAAGAGATAAGGACAACAACCAAAAGACTGACTCAGGTCCTAAACCATTTCTAGAAAGCAGGGATTCACTAGAATCCAAAGGAGAAGCTAAATCTTAAAATCACACCTTCAACCTTAATAAAGGACAGAAAGAGACAAAGAAAACTATACAAGAGGATTTAACTACAATTTCATCAACAATCTAAGACTTAAATATTGTCCAACAACAGTTAACAGAGGTCTTTGGTACTCAAGAGGACCTGAGAAACCAAAGGTTTCCTAGAATAAAATGAAAAGTTTTTGAAACAAATATTCAAAAGTACAGACACGCATGTTGCACATGGTCATCATGTGTATGTCTGTGGGATATATTGAAATCTGGGAGTGGGTGTATGCGATCTGGGTATAGACCAGGGCACATATATGAATGAACAAACTCAAAAAGAGAAAAAATTCAAAGTGACCACGGAGATCAAGGAAACTTGTAAACACCTGGAAGGTGACCAAAGACTCTCACATAATCAAAAAGCACAGAAAATAGGAATTCAAACCAAAATGAAACTCCTAACAAGACCCTAGAGAGATAACCTAGTGGAGTCACCAATTCTTCTATGAGGAAAAATCCCCCTAATTCGGGTCTAGTGACTAGGAAGAGAAATGACACCTTAAAAGAAAACATTACTCCTATTTCACTTAAATCTAACAAGACATAATGAAAATTAAGGAAAGGGAGAGAAAATCGAGGTATGCACCTTAAGTCCGTTTGTTTGTATTAGATCCTTTCCTCTCATTGTTTTCTCCTAGAGTGTAGGCCTCCACCCAATGCTGGCCTAAAACAACTTTAGAGAACAATATACAAAATCATATACATAATCACCAAGATCATTTAAAGGCCTAAATATTCATGAAAGTAGTTTAGAAATATACACATGAAGACACATAGATTTGGGACAAGAAAATTCTCTTTTATTGAAAACAAGATGATAAGATACAACCTTAATCTTGTCGACACCACTCCACGAACCTCGCCTAGGTTCCTCTAATTATAATCCAAGTGCACCAATCCCAAAGTGAGATCCTCACAACCAACATGCCAATAGAAGGAAATGGATGGATTGCATAAGGAGGGTGAATGATTGGGAATGATGACGATGAAAACTCAGAACAATATGAAAAGGCTTGGAATGAGAAATGGAGATATTTTGGTAGAGTTCACTTGCCTCTTCTTTCATATGTTCAAATGACCCCCCTAGGGACCTTTTTATATGGATAAATGATGGTTATTCGGTTGTAATAAGGGATACATGAGGTAAAACGATTTTTCAACCCAAAATAGCCGATAAACTCTGTTGAAAAGTGCAAAATTTATAATTTTTACAACTTTTGAGAGTACACACAAGTTGTTAGGCATTCAGGTCACGTATATATTTGCATTGCAAGTGTATCAGGGTCTGTATTATTAAAAATTTGGTTGTCATTGATGTCAACCTTGATAAATAGGTGAAGTATCATTGATTGATTGGTTTGAGAAGCATTGTCAATATTGGAATAATTGTTATAAAGGTGCCTTGAATGTCAAGCACTTTCAATATTGGACATAATGTTATAATGGTGACTTGAATGTCAAGCATTGTAAATATTGGACATAATGTTATGAAGGTGAATTGAATATCAGTAGAAAGATAATATTCCATAAAATATTGTATGAGATTGATACACTCATCCTATATTGTATAAGGTTGAGATTGTGTCATTAACATCCATGCACAAAAGAAGAAACTATCTAGATAAAAAGGATAAATGTTTAATACAATATGGATCCATACAAATCACAAATAAAGAAGTTAATAAGACATGGTTCATTAAAAGAGATTTAGAAAATCTCAATTGAAGAAGAGTCTAGAGATGAGACAAAATGTCAATGGTGGATATTTGGTGAGGAAGCATTGACACCATCGAGTCACAGGTCGAGTTGATTCAAACAACAATAAGGTCGACTATCTCAAAGTCAATTGACTACAAGACGAGTCAAAGACAAGTCAACCAACTATAATCCTATAGATTGATGGAAGTTGGAGAAGACAAGTCTATCTATTTCAAGACGAGTCGAAGACAAGTCGACCAATTGAAGGTCGAAGTTGAAGGAAAAATGAGTCGGGAAATACAAGTCGGCCAAAGCAAGTCAAGACAACAAAAGTCGAATTTCTCAGGTTGTTTTTCTTCCAAGTTGAGTCGTTCCAAGAAAGAAGTAAACTAAAGTTCGAAGTCGAAGAAAACTTAAATACAAGTCAGTTCGAGGCTAAAGCAAGATGGGTCAAATAGAATTGAAATACTCAAGTCGAAATTTCTCCTAGTTGAGTCGAACAAAAAAATGTTTTTCAGTCGAATGAGGAAGAAAATACGAAAAAAGGTGAGACCAATTCAAATCTTTAATGACTAGCAGTTGAGAGGGAACCGATTTTAATATAACCATCAATTAAAATGTTTACAAGTTGAGTTTAAATGATCACCAACAAAGGAGGTATGTGGAAGTCAATTTAGACACTCACGAAAAGGTAATATGTAATGAAGTCTATCTCGCATCCGACGACGAAAGGAAAATATGGGTTCCAAAATGACACATTGTTTCAAAGCAGCACCCTTTGGAGGACTATATAAGTAAAGGAATATGAAGGTAAGAAGGTGTCTTGGTGGATATTTAATGACTAGCAGTTGAGAGGGAACCGATTTTAATATAACCATCAATTAAAATGTTTACAAGTTGATTTTAAATGATCACCAACAAAGGAGGTATGTGGAGGTCAATTTAGACATTCACTAAAAGGTAATATGTACTGAAGTCTATCTCGCATCCGACGACAAAAGGAAAATATGGGTTCCAAAAGGACACATTGTTTCAAAGCAGCACCCTTTGGAGGACTATATAAGTAAAGGAATACGAAGGTAAGAAGGTGTCTTGGTGGATATATATATATA
>JASDQU010240628.1:0-11437 GCA_032191745.1 Picea mariana | reverse complement strand
CTACAACCTCAGTTTTGCAAGATGCTACTTGCTGAGAGCACCAACTCTCTGTTTTCTCTAACACCCACTAGAAGGAAGCACCAACTCCCTGTGTTCAAGCACCCACTTGAACATCTGAGGACACCAGTCCTACCTAGCACCTCCCAACCACCCTGAATTATAAATTCTTTATTACTAAAACTTATTACAGTGATATAAAGTTGTTCAATGGCTTACCAACCTTGTCGCTATTCTGTTACACTGCTCTGCCCTGTCTGCATCAGTGTATTCTGCACACACCTTGCACTTCCTATTCTTCTGACTTTTATTCTCTTTGTGCCATATCCTTTCAATGCAACATTCCTCTACTGTGCATCTATGCTCCTGCACTCTGCCTCCTTGTACACCCCTTGAATTCTCCTCCATAGCAACAACACCTATCTCTTCTTTGTTTATCATTCTTATAGTCTCTGTTGTCTTTGTGCATGTAATATTCACAATGTCTCTACATTCTCACTCTGCACCAAATTCCTCCACATCTCAAGTTCTCTGCCTCATCATCATCACAACTCTTCAACTTCTTCGGTAGTTTTTCCCACGCGTTCAACATCACTGGGTGTTCTGTCTAGATTTCTCAGCTTCTCTAGAAGTTGAGGCTCTTCATATTCTCTGTCTTCGATGATCTTATCCTTTCTATTTTCAGCTACAGACTTCAATGCTCATCCACTTGTCAATCCCTTTAAGAGTTGTCTTCCTTTACTGGATGAAGCTTGGAGACTCTTCAGCTCCTCTGGCGATCACACAGAAGTCTCTTCAAATCTTATGGAAGAAACCATCAATGGTTTCTAGCAGTTACATTGTGAAGTGCAACATTATCCCTCCCATCATACTCAGATTCACCTGCACCATTGGATTGGCTCCATAGGATCTTGAACTCATTTCGGCATTTCAACATTCGGTAGTTTGGCATTTGTGTGATCGAGTGTCTCAACACTCCCATACGCGATCTCCGAAGCTTTGATACAAAGCTTTTTCTACGCTAGCTCCTTCCTCTATATGACCATGGCCATGACCAAGCTCTTATGTATAAAGTTCTTTTCGCGAATTCGTGTTTCGTGAATCTAGAGATGAGGCATATCAACTCTCGAAGTTGCGATCTTTGAAACCCCAAAATGGAGCTTATCTGGACTAACTCCTTCCCTTCTCGCGACCACCGACGGTGACCATAGACTATGCCAAAAAGGAGCTTCATATTTCGTGATTTTCCACACCATGCTCCATTGACCCCAAGTCAGCGAAATTCCAATTGCTTGCCAATTGTCCTATGATTCAACGGTTTAGATTTGATCTTGAATTGACAGCTACGATTAACTCGCAATTTTGTATCTCAT
Organism: Picea mariana; assembly: GCA_032191745.1. Taxonomy (NCBI): domain Eukaryota; kingdom Viridiplantae; phylum Streptophyta; class Pinopsida; order Pinales; family Pinaceae; genus Picea; species Picea mariana. The sequence goes on along the minus strand of JASDQU010240628.1, from coordinate 10,067 downwards.
GAGTTCTTCGATGGAGGTTCTTGTCACTCCGAATTGCGATAGGTTATATTCCAAAATAAAGTTGGATCGATGGTTTAGATCACACCTTGATCTGACGACTGTGATTAACTTGCAATATCGCATCTCGCAAGTTCTTATATGGAGATTCTCGTCACTCCAAGTCGCGATATGTGAAACCCCAAAATGGAGTCTTTGACATGCTCTGATCTTCTGCCACGTGTCCCTCATGGATCAATGGTCAATATTTTATCATGATCTCACATATCATGAGTTTGAATCTCTTTCCTTTGAATTTCACGACTTGTGAAACTCTGAAGTGGAGTCTTTGTGGTGCTTTGATCTTTCACCACATTTCCTCTTGATCAACGGCCAAGATCTTGTCGTGATTTCTCATATCGCGATCTCGGTAGTCCTGTGGTATTGTTTCTTGCCTCTCTATGTCGCGATTCGCGAAACTCCGATTCACGAACTCGCTTCACCTTGCACTTTTAAATATCATGTAGATTCTCCTAGATCCTATGATGGTTGGTCCTTGTGCTCGTATCTAATGCCCGAGATCTATCCTCCATATCTGCGTGCTCTTCTTGTCTACATTGAGATCTGACAGCCATCGGGAATTCTGAATTATTGATCCAACGATCACTGTTGTTGCTCCTCCCTGATTATCATTGTGTTGTTGATCATTGCTATTGTACTTGCCATCAATGACAAGCATACGCTGCATTTAAAACATGCCAACAAACTCTTGTCGTTTATGCATAAATTTATGCTTAATCTTGACAGCGTATCTATAGGTCGTGCCTAATGAGATGTTGTCCAGAAAATCCATTTCTATTTGAATGTATCTATTCAAATAGTCGCAGTATTTGGTCACCATATGACACTTAGAATATTTGATACCCAATTTGGCGCGTAAGGTATGGAAAATATTGGTGAATTCTAGTACTGTCTGGTCCCTTTCTTGACGTAGGGTGGTCCATCTGGTTTATTGGTCCTCGTAGCTTCCAACAAGGTAGTCTTGTTATTTAATGGCATCCCAAAAGAAATCCCATGTAGGTTCCACCACAAAAATTATAGATTCTTCCACAACCCTTTGCTCAGAGTAAGTATCCCACCAGTCTTTAACATGGGGAACGGCCTTGAGGAGTGCAAAAGTGATCTTTTCCCTATCGGAAAAATTGTGGACTAAAAAATATCCTTCGAGCATATTCAACCATTTATCTACAACATCTGCATCTATCAGTGTTTTAAATAATGGAATATAAAAATTTACATGTACCTTGAAGGGGGTTGCATGGAAGCTTGATGAAGATGCTTCTCCCGTGGGAAACTGTCGAAGGATCTGCATGAAGTTGTCGATCATTTTTTTCCTTTTCGTGCAAGGGCCTCCTCAAGCAAAATTTTAATAGGATCTCCTACTCCATCATCTTTCTTTTCATCTCTCATGGGTTGTTGTTGGGCTCGGCATAGCCAATCTGATAATGGCTCGATTGGTTCGAGTCCCAACTTCTTGTACCCAGACCTTGTCAGGGACATGCACGAAGAAAAATAAATGAAGAGCAGGCCGCTCTAATACCATTGATCCAGATTTAGGAGAAGAATGAACTGATTAACAAACTGAATACAATAAACACATATATAGGAAGAATAACACAAATATCCAGTGAACAATATCTTCTATTAAATAGTGAAATAGGCTAAAACTGTAAAACTGCAGAACTGAAACTTGTTCGAATGGTGGTAGCTATTTCTGAGAAGATATGTGGCTCCTATGCGCAACCATATAAGAAGAATAGAATACAATGAGGCTCCATATTCACTTTTCATATTACTCATGAATTCCAAAACCATATACATCCAAAAACTTAACCCTAGAAGGTGAAATGCCAAAAGTCATGTGGGCCTTATGGGTAAGTTGGTGTAATTTGGTACCTAAACTTTCTAGGGTCATAAATTTTTCATATGACCTCCATTTTAGGTGCATGACAGCCCATTGGAAAGGTCTTTCAGAGAGCTACACATTTCTTCCTCAAACTTTGACTTCGTCTATAGTTTGTCTGTGGCGATACAAAAAAACAACATTTAGGGCCCCAAAACAGCCCTAGAAGTACAACAAGATGTACTGACATGAAAACATACAAAATAATCCATTTGGATTAGGTGAGAGGCCACCCGTATCCACCTAGAAGATGTGTGGGGCTTCATACAACCCCAGAAGTGTAGAAATCACAATTACAAAGCAGTATAGAAGAACGTGTTGAAAAAAAACCAGACATGAGGAGCTAGTTGGAATAGGTGGGTGGCCACAAATATCCACCTAGATCACAAGCATTATCAATATTGGACATAATGTTATGAAGGTGACTTCAATATTAGTAGAAAGATAAAATTGACTAATATATTGTATGAGCTTGATACACTCATGCTATATTGTATAAGGTTGATATTGTGTCATTAACATCCATGCACAAAAGAAGAAATTGTCCAGATAAAAAGGGTAAATGGATAATCCATTATGGATCCATACAAATCACAAATAAATAAGTTAATAAGACATGGTTCATTAAAAGTGATTTAGAAAATCTCAATTGAAGAAGACTCTAGAGATGAGACAGAATGTCAATGGTGGATGTTTAGTGAGAAATCATTGACGCCATGGAGTCATAAGTTGAGTCGATTCAAACAACAATAAGGTCGACTATCTGGAATTCGATCGGTTGCAAGATGAGTCAAAGACAAGTCGACCAACTGCAATCCTACGGATTGACGAAAGTTGTAGAATAAAATTCGATCAATTTCAAGACGAGTCGAAGACAAGTTGACCAAATGAAGGTCCAAGTTGAAGGAAAATTGAGTCGCGAAATAAAATTCAACCAAAGCAAGTTGAGACAACCAAAGTCAAATTTCTCATGTCAATGTTCTTCCAAGTCAAGTCGGTCCAAGAAATAAGTAACCTAAAGTTTGAAGTCAAAGCATACCTAAATACAATTCGGGTCGAGGCTAAAGCAATATGGGTCGAATAGAATTGAAATACTTACGTCAAAATTTATCTTAGTTGAGTTGACCAAAAGGATGTTTTTCGGTTGAATGAGGAAGAAAATATGAAAAAGGGTGAGACCAAGTCAAATCTTTAATGACTAGCAGCTGAGAGGGAACCAATTTTAATATAACCATCAAGTAAAATGTTTACAAGTTGAGTTTAAATGCTCACCAACAAATGAGATATGTGGAGGTCGATTTAGAAATTCACGAAACAGTAATATGTACTGAATTTGATCTGGAATATGACGATGAAAGGAAAATATGGGCAAGTTGTCTTCAAAGAACCGCCTGTACTAGCCACCTTGCACACTTTCTAAGGAAATTGGTCGTACTTCAGCTAATTTGGCACGTTCTGCAAAAAACTCATGTTGTATAATTTTAAAATTTGTTTCCATCACTCCATAATCTTCATACGAAAATCATTGTTTAAATTGGTGTATGAAAATTAATTAATAAAAGTAACCATGTGTGTTAATTAAATGTGTTTCATTCCAAAAGGACACATTGTTCCAAAGTGGCACCCTTTGGAGGACTATATAATTAAAGGATTACGAAGGGAAGAAGGTGTCTTGGTGGATATATATATATAATGGATTGAATGAAAGTTTAGTCTATCAGGTTGGTGCCTGTTTACAAGCTGAGTGTTGTCATGAGGATTGGATTCCTCACATCTCAGTTGGATCTGATCAACAATTTGGGTCTTGTTTTGAGGGTTGGATTCTTCATTTATTAGTTGGGTCTAAGAACTACAATTTGGGTCTTGTATCAGAGAGTTGGATCTCTCATATTCAATTGAAGTTGAAGATATTAAATGATTGATTTTATTTGTATTCATTCAAGTTAAATCAATAAAAGAATGATATTATATCTACTTCATACAATTTTTTATACGTGTTTATGAATAATTAATTGAAATCCATATCTTATTCAGTTAATTTAGTTAATCTATGAAAATGTGAAAAGTAGCCAAAAGTTCCAGACACTGATTCACCCCGCCCCCTCTCAGTGTTAGTGTGTGTTTCAACACGTACACCATACAAAAATATGTTTTTTAAGAGGAACCTCAACAAAAGTGGTTAGAAAATGTGTAAATGAGTCGGCCAATGTAAAAAATGCATGGTAGTGGCATTTTGGACTATAAAAATATGATAGGATGCTCCTGCGTTGATCAACCAAACACCTTGATCCGACTGTGTATTGTTCAATGCCAAGTACAGATCACCTCCCTTATCTAGGTTTGTATTTCTATCAGTCGATTACTTCATGTTAGATCTCGTACTGAATTCCATCATCCTCAACTTATATTCCTTTTTGTAATGCCCAACTTTACTGCATTTCTAGCATCTACTTGTCGACTAAACCAAGGATTTTGATCTACCCTTCAACTTGGACTTTCTACTAGATAATTTTCCTTTATCTCTTTCAATCGTTCAACCTCTCACCACTAAATCATCTTTCGTCAATCCTTCCATGTTATTTCTTCTCATTTCTTCTAACATCAGAGAAGAAAACACGTCTTCTAGCACTACTGTGGTTGTATTACTCCCTATAGCCACAATTGAGCTATCCCAGGAGTATGTCAAAGAACATAATAGGATTATACACTTATCCTTCTCAGTGATTTTAATATCCACAGATGATAAATGGCTTAAAATGGTGTTAAACACATTTGAATTCTCATTCACTGAACTGCCATCACTCATTCTCAAAAGCTACAATTTATTTCTGAAAAGCAACTTATTTATTAGAGATTTTGACTAGTATAAGCTTCCCAACTTGTCCCACAATTTCTTGGTTAAATCTTCACCTGAGACATTCAACAATACCGAATCTGCAAGACAAAGTCGAATCATACTTCTTTTTCTTCTTTCTAGTTTATCCCATTCTTCCATCAACATGCCTGTCAGTTGGGCACCTAGACAGACCGTTGTCCATTGTTCTCGATCTATAAGAAGATATTCCATTTTAAGCTTCCAAAGATCAAAATTCTGGCCATTGAATTTTTCTATCAAGAACCCTAGAATGTAAATATAGCATAGGAGAAGAAGAATTTAATCAAGAACATAAATGACAAAGAAATCACACAGTACACAGAGATTTTACCCTAGAAACCCAAACCCAAGAAAACCATAATCCCTTGAGCATTCTTCTCTCTTGTTGTCTTATTCAATCTCAATAAAATGTTACATGTCTAAACTTGTTCCACACCTAAGACAAAATCGACATCATACCCTCTTGCATGTGTAAGAACAACCCTGTAGCCAATCCATCTTACATATACATGACCAACAACCTACGATTCATTCATTCATTAGCCTTTATGGCCTTAGAACACACATCTTTATAGTATTTACAATAGGAAAAACCATAAAGACTTGACACCCAAAAACGGTTACAGATCCATGCAGATCATTGGCTACAAATCGCACAAATCTTGGTATTTTGTTACAGTCAACTCCAAGTCATATTACCATTTGACTATTGGTCAGCCTTCATTTAGTCGCCACATGTCCACCTGTTGACCTCTTGTTGGTTGACCTCTTTGACTTCTTATCAATTCCTTTACCATGCCGAACTGCCTCGACCTTCGACTTTGAATTTAACCGATCGACTCACCTTGACCTCCGACTTGCTTTCGTTCCACCTCGACTTCGATCTTCAGTCGATTCACCTCGACTAGACTTTCACTGCAAAGAATATAACAACCCAATAGGACATGATTAATTAGGGATAGATAAAAACCCTATCACTCTGCAGCTCCGAAACTTTCACACTTTCTTCACTACCTCAAAGTTGACGTCAGATTCACCAATAGACCACAATATTCTTACAAGATAGATATTCAATGTATATGTATATACTTATGAGAGACTTCTTGAGGTGTATTTATACTCTTTCTTAGTGACCTCTCTCCTTAATCTTAGGGCTTCTATTAATTTCTTGTTACAACCACTTTACCCTTTCATTAATTGACTTGTAACCAATTAGGGGCTTCTAAACCATTCTTCAGGGCTTCCAACTTCATGAAGTCATAACTCATCAACTGAGAGGAACCACATGGTGTACCACCTATCACCGGAAATGACATGATGATTACTATCCATCTATGAGTGTATTACCTCCATTTACATTGTCCTTCATGTCCATATTCCTCAACCAAATTCGGGTCCCATAACAACACCTCCATGGATTCATGTAGACTTCATCAAATGCACCCATCACATCTGCTGACATCAACCACTCCTGTTGACATTAATGAAAACTAACTTACCATCAATCTCAACCACATATCTAGTGATTCCTGACTTCTCCAAGGGTTGACTGATCCGGATTTTATGAGCAGAATGAAATGAATACAGATTATTATTATGCTTAACACAGAAGCACAAGGAAGAATAACAAAGATACAGTAAAATTGGCTTCTATTCAATAAGGAAATATGCTCAAACTGTAAAATGTAGACTAGAAACAAGCTTGCTAGAATGGTGGTGACTTATCTCTAAGAAGAGATGTGATGGTTGCACTCATTCGCAAGAATATGGTTACCATGAGGCTCTCCAAGCCTTTTTTTACAATAAATGGGAATTTCAAAACCCTAGACATCTAAAAACCTAACCCTAGGAGATGAAGTGCCAAAATTCATGTGGGTCCCATTGGGGTAAGTTAGTGCAGCAACTTCTCGAGGTCGTAACTTTTTCATACAATCTATGTTTTAGGTGCACGATAGCCTGTTGGAAAGGTCTATCCGATGAATACACATGCTGTCATCAGAATTTGAATCTGTCTATAATTTACCTATGGTGAGCCCTAAAAATGTTGTTTAGGGCCTCAAAACAGCCTCAGAAGTCAGGGACCCAAAAACTAGGAAAACACTGCCAAAATGAGCCAGTTGGAATAGGTGAGAGGCCACCAAAATCCATCTGTATCAATCCTCCCCCCTTAGGAAGAAATGGTCTCCATTGTGTTTAGTTCCCCCATCAGATGAGGAAATTTCTGTTGAATTTTTCCCCGGGTGAGACACTTGCCTTGGTGCAGGAGATGCCCTACTTTGACAACTCGATAAAGATGGATCCTTTGCTGGCAATTTCCCTTGACCTATGTGTCCACAATCTCATCACTAGATTCATGTTTCATGCAGTCAAGGTTGAGCTCTGTTGGTTTCAACTATTCTGTTATCTCTAAGGTGTCCAATAATGGTGGAAAATATGGTCGAAGGAGATCCATGTTGAACACTGGGTGTAGGCCAAGGAAAGGGGGAATGTTGAGCTCAAAATCATTGTCACCCACACCCTTGGTGATGGTGTAAGTTCCATAATGGAGTGGGAGAAGATTCTGATGGGGCCTTGTAAGGTGTTCTTTATGAAAGTGCAACAAAACTTTGTCTCCCACCTGAAACTTATGTGGCACTTGGTGTTGATCATGGTGTTGCTTGTACTTGGCATTGAACTTCTGTAAAATATCCTAAAACTGTTGGTAGATGTGTTGGATCCGCTCAATGAACTAGGTGGCTTTGTCAGATTAATTTGGAGTAGGTGACGAGTTGAACGGGGTGGCCGCAAGGTATTACAGCATCCATGAGACCCAATGGATGGAATCCCAATACCACCTGAAAGGGTTGTGGTCGATTGAGATATGTATGACTCAGTTGTAGCTATTATTAACATAAGGAAGACTCTCATCCCATGTGCAAGGGTACTTGGAATTTTACATGTGCAAGATATGCATGATCATCTGATTGATGACCTCAGTTTGGTTGTCTGTCTGAGGGTGGAAGGCAGTGGATTTGGTGAGCTTCGTGTTCGGTAGTGACCAAAGGCTCGATCAGAATGTGTTGAGGAACTGATTATCCTGATCTGAGACAATGGTTTGTGGGATTCCAAAATGTACCCAGACTCGTTCAAAGAAGAGCTTGGTAGTGGGCTCTACTATGATGCTCTTCTTGCAGGAGGCCAGAATCACCATCTTGGAAAAGTGATCAACAATCACAAAAACACAGTCATTTCCCCTCTTGGTGGACGGAAGTCCCGACATGTAGTCCATTGATATGGATTCCTATGGTCTGTCAGGAATAGGCAGAGGAGTGTATAGGCCCTCTTTCCTAGTGGTCAGTTCAGTAATAATGTAGGCAATGCAGGTCCTGATATACTTACTGACATCATGTCAAAGTTTCGGCGAGTAGAAATGTTTCTGCAGCATTTCCATTGTCTTTTTGATGCCGAAGTGTCCTGCCACCCGATTGTAATGGGATTCCCAAATCAGCTTCATTTGCTTGCTTGATGGAATGCAGAGATGGCCCATATCACACAAAATACCATCTTGAATATGGAAATTAGCAACAACTGAGCTTGTGCCCAACATTTGGTAGGTGGTGGAAAATTTAGGGTCTTTCTCATAGGAGTGGGGCCATCTGAAGGTATCGTGGACAAAATATTCTAGCACCGTGGTGAGTGTCGTGACTAGATGTTGGCTGAGGAAATCAGTGACTTGGTTAGTACTTCATGTTTTATACTTGATGTTGAAGTGGAACTACTGTAAGTATGTGGACCACTTCTGATGGTGGTCATTCTAAAATTTTCCTTGTGTTTGCATGAACTGCAGTGGCTTATGATCAGTGTGGATGATTGTCTCCTTCCCAAGGATGTAATGTCTCTAGTGGTGGCAGGCTTGCACAATGGAGTACATTTCTTTGTCGTAAGTAGTGTAATTACATACGACATCTGATAGTGTCTCACTATGATAGGCCATAGGGTGGCCATGCTGAGTGATAACTGTTCCCACAGCATAGTCTGAAGCATCTGTCTCAATCTCAAATGGTTGTTGCAAGTTCGGTAATGAAAGTACTGAGGCTAAGCACAAACGCTTCTTCAAATCATCTAATGCTTGTTGTTGGGACAAGCCCCACACAAATTTTAACTTTACACCACCTCTAGTTACTTAGCTGAGGGCCCATGAAATATGGAATAATCCCAACACGAACCCATGGTAGAAATTGGCAAGGCCCGAGAATATTTTAAGCTCAATGGGTGTGGTTGGGGCTATCCAGTCACGGATGACCTGGATCTTGGATGGATCCATATGCACACCATTTTGATCAATGATGTAGCCTAGTTACTGGACCATGTCTGATCCAGGTGGATATCAGTGGCCACCCACCTTTTCCAAATGGCTCAAAACAGTTTTCTGGCAATTTTGGCAATTTACTATTTTTAGCAGGTTTTAACTTCCAGGGCCATTTCGAGGGCCCAAATGAAGGTTTTTCCATATAAAGGTTCTCAAAGATATTAAAAGGCATAATTGAGCCCCAAAAATGAATATCCTCGATGATACCTTTTCAATGAGCTATCACACACCTAAAACGGAGATCGTATGCAAAAGTTACGACCCCGGGAAGTTGATGTACTCACTTACCCAAACGAGGCCACATGACTTTTGGCGCTTAGTATCCTAGGGTTAGGTTTTTGGATGTATAGGGTTTTTGGAATTCCTTTTTATTGTAGAAAGGCCTTAAGAGCCTCATTGTAATCATCTTCTTGAGAATGCGATTAGCCGTCACATCTCTTCTCAGAGATAAGCTTCCACCATTCTAGCGAGTCTTTCACTCTGTATTTTTACAGTCTCTGTACATTTCTTTGATTAATAGAAATCATGTATTACTGTATATCTATGTTTATGGTTGCATCTCTGATACATTTCTATTATATTATTGAATATCTTCAATATCTTTGTGCATCTCTTTATTATATCTCCGCTCTCATTTCATGTTGAAAATAATCCATATCAGTGGTATCAGAGCAGGCTGCTCTTGATCATTTTTTCAGTGCATGTCCCCGATGAGGTCCAAGTATAGCAATTTGGGTCTTGAGCTTGTCTCTCTCAAAGACAATATCTCTCGCACACCCAAGAAACCCTCAATGGAGGAAGAAAAGAAAAATGACAGAGCAGACGATCCTATCAATCTGTTGCTTGAGCAAGCTCTCACATGACAGAGGGACGAAATGATGGAGAATTTTTCCCACATCCTTCAA
>JASDQU010240627.1:54600-107080 GCA_032191745.1 Picea mariana | reverse complement strand
GCTAGACTATCTTGGAGCGTCAGCTATACTGACCTAACTCCAAATAGAACCCGTAAGTGGAAGTGTCGCTATCTCGACCAAGCTTCCCTAGCAGGCAACTGACAGTCCTCATCACACGTCTGGGGAGCGTGAACCAACACCGTCCTCCCAGGACTTCAGGTTTCGGAGGATACACAGTGGGAAATGCCTCCACCCCTCCTAATAGAACTAGGGTCAACACCCTATATCGAGCCATACTGTGCAACTACTGTTCTTGGAGTCACGTCATCAAACAATCATTCTGGGCAAGCTGTGCGTCCTGTCAAAACCACTCTTACCACAGATCATAGCAATATTTGAAACCATAAATTAAATCATAAGTACAACTTATAGCATATACTATCTTTTGGATGTTATGTCAACACTACAGTCATTTGGTCATTACATAACTTGTCAATCTGCATCTTAGTTCACCAATACTCATATCCATGTATATACGTCATAATTTCATATAAGAATCCATATTTGTATTGACGTTCAATTAAGAAATGTATGTTTATTTTTATCATGCCTTTCATATCTTACGCATTCACAACATAACTTAAACTGGTATCCATGTACCAAAAGTCCACATTTAAATTTACATGTTTTAACCAAATCACATAATCATCATCATCACAAACATATAACAACAAAATATAATACTGTGCAACTCACAAATAAGTCTAGTCATACACCTATCACATGTCTATATCAGTTTCACAGAGTCCAAATAGTTTACTAAACAATGAATTACTATAATGAGAAAAATCGAAGTTGTAATTGCCTAAGGCCAAAATATGGGGCGTTACAATTTCAACTTTGGATTCCTTTGCTTATTTAGAATGGAAGTTAGTTCTTCTGAGGCTTTAATACTTGGCAGGTTTTGGCGATACAATACCTTAAAGTTCTCCATTTTCTTTCTAGTTTTTACTATCTCTTCATATAAGGGTTCACACCTTGATTTCTTCTCTGACAATTGTTGTTTCAATATGTCTTCTATTTTCTTTTCCTCTTCTAACTCCACTTTTAGTAGAGAAAAATTTTCATCAGGTTTTTCAGCATTCATTTTAAACTGCATCAACAACTGTTTTTGTTTTCTCTTCTTACATCTGAGTCTGTCAATCTCTTCCAAAGCACTGACTAATTCACCTTCCATATCCACCATAACTTCTTCATTATCCATTTCACCTCCTTTATGTTCATCATCAAGATCTCCCATAGCCATAAGCATAAAATCATTCACTTTGTCTTCACATGATGAATTGCTATCTATGTCTTCTGAGGAGTTTTCATTGTTTGCACACAAACTTTTCTTTTTACTATATTTCTTGAATTTGTACTTATTTTCATCATCAGAGTTCTGGTCCTTTTTCTGGTGAGGACACTTAGATGAAAATTGACCTATCTTACCACAGTTAAAGCATTTGAAGGGAAGCTTGCCTTGATATTTTCCTAATCCTTTCTTTAACGTTCTCACAAAATTTTCTTCAATATCATCTAAGTCTGAATCAGTATTCTTTTCTTCTTTAAAAGATGCTTCGCTAGTAATGGATTTATCTTTGTTGATTCTCATTTCATATGCAGTTAGTGTTCCTAGGAGTTGATCAATGGACAAGGTCTTAAGATCATTTAGTTCTTCTATTGCAAAGACTTTTGGATTAAATTTATCAAGCAGAGATCTTAAAATATTCTGAACCAAAAATGATTCTTCAATCTTCTCACCAAGACCCTTCATGGCATTCACAAGTTCTTTAACTCTTAAAAAATACTTTCTAATTGTTTCATCTTCATTCATCTTTAGTTGTTCAAACTTCAATCTATATGTTTGAAGTTTGGCATCTTTTACTTTCTCATTTCCTTCATAGCTGCTAACAAGTTTATCCCACATAGATTTAGCAGTTTCAAGATGCATCACCTTTACAAACCTAGCTTCAAAAAGTCCATTCAAGATAGAATTCATTCCCTTAACATTAAATCTAAACTCTAACTTATCATCCTTGGAGGCTAGCACAACAGGTTTTGTATATCCAGTCTCTACTACGTCCCAAACATCAACACCTAAGGACATTAAGTATGTTCTCATTCTAACCTTACAGAAGGAAACATTTGTTCCATCAAACATAGGAGGCTTAGTGGCTAAAGTCCCTTCATGACTTGTCATGTTTAAGCGTATAGATCTACCTTTGTATAAAAGGAACCTGCTTTGATACCAATTGTTGAAATTACTAAGACAACTGAGAGGGCGGGTAAATCAGTTGTTACTGTGCTTAAATTTTTTTAAGTCAATTAAACCATTTTTAATCTTTCTTCAAGTGACCATCAATATTATACAACACATGACCAACATAAATAATGAGCATCATTCACACATAAGATATACACAGAGACATATTTTCACGAGGAAACCCATAAAGGGAGAAAACCTCTTCTTCTTCGAAATGATAGGCAGTCTTTTAAGTTCTGTACATCATCTATAGTTGAGCACCAACTCAATGTGAGGCTACTACCTCTGTTTTACAAGCTCCAACTTGTTTGAGAGCACCAACTCTCTGGTTTCTATAGCACCCACTAGCACTTCTTTCTTTAGATCAACGGTCTATAACTTTGATGATTCGATGGTCTAGATATTTTCGTGATTTGTCATATCGTGAGTTCAAAGTGTAAGAGCGCCTCCTTCCTTTGACTTTCCAGTCAACAAAAATCTGATCTTTTGTCATGTGTTTTATGGATCCAATGACTAAGATTATATCGTGATTTCGCAACTTCATGGACCTTCTTCATGCCTGATCAATGGTGCATAATCTCCCTTTGATCAACGACTCATATTAAATTTTGGTTTCGCATTTCATGATTTCAAAGGATAGAGCACCTCCTTTCTTTGACTTTCCAGTCAGTGAAATTCCAATTGCTCACCATGTGTCCTACTTGAAGATGGACGGTCCTCCTTCTTTCAGGATTTTGTAGGCCCGCTTCATCTTGTATGTAAATATTGTGTTCCTTCTTATGGATCTAATGACAGTCAGTCTTCGAGCTCATATATAACACCTGAGATCTATTCTCTTCTACTACACGTTACTCCCATATGAATTCAGATCTGACAATCATCGGGGATTCTGGATGAGATCCAATGACCACCGTTTCTCTCCATAGTTGATCTAGGAATTTCCATACTATCATCTCTCTGTTGATCGTGTTGATCTTTTCCATCAATGAAAAACACGCATACTCTGCCTCTATCTGAGAACATGCCAACAACTACTCCTACCAAGATAAAACCTAACGGTCCTTGTTGTGATCTACCAGGGGATCCCAATATCCTCCAAGTGTTCGCGCTTCCCAGTTGTGACTGACTAACTGGCTGTAATGGAGCAGGAATAACATAAGAAGGTAGTATAGAATTTACCACTTGTATAGAAGATACTTGGAGTATGGGTGATTTGGGGTTGGTTCCACTGGCTTTGGGGCAGGTTTCTTTGATCTGGGGGGTCTCATCCTCATCCTCTAGAGTAGTCTCTTCAGCTGGATTCTCGATCTTTTCTGGCATCGGGGATGAATCTTCTCTCTCTTATTCAAGATCCCCGTCGACTTCCTTTTTCCATGCTTCCATACCTTCTTCTTCATGTCCACCCCCTTGGGGATTTATTTTTCTTTGTGCTTCTCTCTCATTTAATCTTTGACTGGCCCATCTTTCATTTCTTCCATCTGTCCTTCCTCTAATTCTCCTGGTCTGACTTCTTTCCTCAAATTATCGGAATGTTTCACTGCTTTCTTTATCTTAATGCGCGGAAGCTGCCACCACTTCTAAACTACGGTGGCTCTTTTCAAGGCTCACTCATCCCTTGAGTCCATTTCTTACTGCTCCCCCATTTGTCAAAGAACCCTCTCCCCTCTCTCAAGCCATGATTCCACCCACAAAATCACCCCACCCCAAGCGAGGGTGTTTACGCTACCATCTCAGTCGGGGACATAGTTAGCATCCCCTCCTCCAATAAAACCTTAATCCACAGGGGTATTTCTCTCAATAATATTCCCCTTGCATCTTTCTTTAAATCCACTTCTTCCCGTGAAAAAGATTGATGACTCTAAGCTGCAAAGTTGTATTGACCTAGAAATTGATCGCTCTCCTTACCAGATGATCCAACTGATGAAGTGATATGATATTTTATGTATCCCAAGTGTAGGTATTCTTGAATTGTTCTTGGAATTCTAGAGCTTCTTGGAGCCTATCTATCCAGTGGAAAAGTTCTTCTAGGAAATTAACCCGAAATATCTCGTATTGGTCACTCGATCTTTCTGAGTAAAATACAACCTCCCATGTATCTTTCAGATATTTTCCTCTCAGCTCGGATTCTTTCCATATGAAGGCGTCGCAATTTATCTCACACCACTCGTGAATATCATATCGGTGAATTCGTAGAAGCATTCTCCTTACAGGTTCCCCTTTAATGTGGGTCCCAACAACAAAACCATTTTGTTGGTGTAGAATTGATTAGATCAGGGTCCTTCTCAGCTTACCAACAAAATTCACCGAGTAGTCTAGAGTGTTGGAATTTTCATCTCCACCGGAGAGAAGAATTCTCACCTGAAGCGCAACCAAGACAAGAAGAATAGGGAAGGGCAAGAAGAATACTTAAGGAGGTTTCCAAAATATTCAATATTCACCATAACCTTGCACAAGACAGGCTAACCAAAGAACATATATGAACTCATTCATAACTGGTAATAAAGATAATCAAGTTGCAACAAAATTTGTAAATAGAGACAATGAATTGATCTTATCATACATAAATAAGTAAAGTACAGAGACAATTCATAATCATAAACATAAAATGACATAGTATATTTCAAAATTTCAAGTCCTCCCATATATATTATCAAAATATATTCTCAGATACAACTTCATAGATACAAGTCATGATGCAGTTACAAGCTTTTGGCTCCAGACTCATGCCCCAGAGCTCTATATACCCTTTTCCCAAATGGTCTACAAATTGGAATCACAGAAAATGCATGGAGTAGAATGATACTCTGTCTATGCCTTATATAGCCTCTATGACAAAACCTAACCAACCAACCCTTTTACAATCATATGCATCTCATACATATAGGATGATTGGGATCTTCTAGCTTTAGACTCTGCATGATTTGTTGTTCTTGTTCTATTGTAACTTCTTTTTCCTTGTTGGTGTTGCACTATCCCTCTTCACAACCATTTTTTATTTCTTTTCTTGCTCCATTGTCCAGTGTCCATATCCTTTGTGGCTTGCACAACTTCTGTTTGACCAAAATTGGGACTGTAGTCTTCCTTGCACAATTTCTAACCAAAAACAAAGGGCCCAACAATTATACATGGCATGATAGTAAATTAGATTGGTACACCATCCAGGTTCCAATAGTTATTGTCTTTGTGGCCATATCCATCACATATGTAGCATCTCATAGTGTAACAATGTGAAACAATATGTCCAACATGATTGCAGTTCCAACTTCTTATACTGTTGTTGAACCTACCAAATTTCTTTCTTTCATGATGCCTACAACCCAAGGCTTTATGTCCATATTCATTACAAGAAAAATAATAACCGTTAAAAACATTCTCATACCTTCTTTGATTCATCCATGAAGGTGTCTCTCTTATGAACTTGCTTTGAGGTATATGAGTAGCTTCTGGACTTGCTTAGTTCATCATCTTCCTCCTTTTCTTCTCTTGTTTGACTGATTTCATTTTTCAGTCTCTTGATCTCCTCTTCCTTTGCTTGACTGATTTCATTTTTCAGTCTCTTAATTTCCTCTTCCTTTTCATTTGTTAGATCAACAACTTTTGTTTTCAATCTTTTGATCTCTTATTATTTGTTTTCTAACTGAATCTTTTGCTCAGGTCTGATTTCTTCATTGTATTTGAGATTTTCTTTTATTTCCAGGATATTCCTTTGATTGCTAAGCTCATCATATTCCTTCTTCTTTCTTTTACTTGACTGATTTCTTTCTTCAGTTTCTCTATCTCCTCTTTTTTCTCTTCTAACTTATTGCCCTGCTCATATATTATCTTTTCATTGTTATTGAGCATTTCTTTCATTTCTAGGACATGCTTTTGACTTTTTCCAAGAAATTCTATAGTGTATTCATGAAGATAGATATAGTTTGATTCATTATGGTGATATCAGTATTCACAGAGACTCCAATCAACCTTTTGTTTGGCCTTTGATAGTTCTTCTTCTACTTCTTCCATGAGATAAATGCTAACATGACATTCTTTTATTATATCTAAGTCTTCTTCTTCACTTGCAGGGGAGGATTCAATATCAACATTATTGCAATTGAAATATTGTGGAGAGTCTTTACCTTTATTGATGGCTGAGTCTTCATCTTCATCCTTGATAGGAATGTCTTCTGTGTCTTTACTTTTGATTTGATACATCTTTTCTAACTTCAGCCATAAGTCCCTGGCGGATGTGCATAGTCCTATGCTTGCCTTGACTGTATTTGATAATCCATTGAGAATAATCTTCAATGCCATGTCATTATTCTTCCTTGCTATTCTTTGGAATCTAATGTTTTATGTAGTTAAATCCCAGGAATTTATTACTACTGAATTCCAAACTTCAGATCCTCTTGACTTCAGATACTATTTTATATTTTCTCTTCATGAAGAATAATATGTTCCATCAAATAAGGGAGCTTCAATTGTGGAGATAGCCATCTGTCCACCCATTTATTTAGGATATAGCTTCTAGTGTTTAAACTGTGTTTTGAAGGAACTCGCTCTGATACCATTTTTTGAACACATCACCCACACTAAGAGGGGGGGTGAATTAGTGTGTGGAATTTTCTAACTTTTATTCTTCTTACAAGTTAGCAGTTGAAACATATTTGAACAGATTAAGAACAATCAAATCATAATCAAAATGGATACATAAGATACCAGATGTTTTTATATAATTTATATGAATATATGTGAATATAACAATAAGGATTTTCCCAGCACCAACTATTTTGTTTCATCACCAACTGAATTAAGGAGCACCAACTCCTCAGAGAGAACCAACTCTGATGCAAGACCCAACTTGCTAATAGAACACAGTCTATCCAAATAGAGTTGAACCAAATATAGTAGCATTGATTCATTAATGAATCAATTATGCTTCATGATCAAAGGTATACAATCAACGCTCATCGCGACACTTCCTCCTCTTTCTAAAATTTGTGTCTACTTCACTTTATCTTTCCTCTGATATCCACGCCTTCCTCACTTCATCTTTCCTCTGATATTCATGCCTTCTTTCAATTCTTCATCTTTCTGATATTCGCACAGACCTCAGGTCTGTATTGCCTTCATTTTTCTCCTCAAGATGCTCTTTCTCAACGAGCCTCTCTTTTCCACAAGCATGTCTACTTCTTGCACATAGCCCACTATCTGGTGAACTAATCATGGTTGTATTTATAGTGTCTTATGCTCAAAAATTGTTTAAGTTATTGAGTCAACTTGTGAAAGAAGTTATAACTAACTTGTTTATTTACAACGACTTTTGGGACCACCAAAGATGATCGTTCTGGGTCTTCAACTTTACACCTAGCATCCCCTTTTACTTTCATAAATCGATCATAGGCATGGATCTATTTCCTTCGTCTTTGTGATAACAAAGATCGACGCTTCATTCAAACCAACTCATATGATCATAGGTGTAAACCATAGGCTTATCAAGTTAAGAGACTCATTACATTCTTCCCTTTAAATCTCTTTACCATATGACCAACGACGACGACCTCACACTAGGTGAGACGAGCTCTTGAGTGCTTATCAATTCAATGGTCACGATTCAATCTTCTGATGAGATGGACGACTATCATAACTTCGAGACTTCACCCTTCGGGTCTTTGTGACTTCGATCCTTTCAAATATCCCGAATAAGATATCCCTGAACAGATCAGACAGTTCACATTTATATCACAGAACCAGATCAATGGTCATGTAAAATCCTTGTACCTATAATTCATTTCTTAATCCAATGACCAGGACTTAATAAAGTGTTGAGATGGATGGCCACCTTTTACTCCGCGACTTCGTCCATTATGCTTACGCTATATTCTATAGCGGGAAAACCCCTCTACAGACTACATAAAGGGCCTAAAGTGTAGGCAAAGCTAATTGTCTAAAGTCTCCTAATTTTTATCACTATCCCAACATTACCCCATAATCATACATAAAACACAAGAGAGAGGGATCTGATAGGCCTACCTTAAAATCTGTGTTTGGTGTCGATCCCTTTGTGCTTGGTTGTTTCCTGATTGTAAATCTCCTCCCAAGGCTAACCTGCATTCATAAAAAGACAAACAAGAAACTACAAGAATGCATTCTACATATGGATTAGTGGGTTAGACATCATAAACCATAAATGTAAAAAAATCATATAAGTTTAAGACATCATTTGGCGGGATGGAAAAAGTACTTCTTTATATTAATCTCACAAAATTCGCTTACAACATGAGACTGACACTGCTCCTCGAACTTGGTCCTGGGATCCTCTTCACCATGCACCAACTGCTTCCATGTCTTCTTCTCCTCTTCAGTTCTCTCTTAGGGAAATGGCAAGGGATTTACAATTGGGGCAAAGGGGGATTGATGAAATGAGCAGAGTTTCTTTGCTCTCCTGCTTCTCCTTGCAATGGGACCCAAACCCCTTCTTTTATAGGCCAAAAGGGACAGTAATGGTTGGGGTGACTAGCTATGGGAAGTCAACAGGTTAAGTAACAGTCTGAAAAATAGTATCCTATGCAAATTTCCACCTTTCACGATATTCTATGAGTGTACACGGGTTGTAGTGGCTTAGCGAGCATGTGTACGTGGGAAGTAATGGTGAAGGGTGCGTACACCTTTAAAATGATGGTTTTTAGAAGAGCTATTCAATAATGGCTTGGTAAAGATAGCAAGTTAGATGGCCTGATACCATATATGCATGTTAGGTGCAATTTAGGGTTATAACACTATCCTTCCACTGTATTTTGATCAACAGTTGAGGATGCAGCCGAACATCAGATCGACAGTCGAGATATCCTTCAGGTCTCTGGACTTCAGATATTTCGAGTCTCAACCCCTTCTTTCCTCCATATGTCAATCTTCCAGAGATGACAAACTATTGACGCATGTCCCTCTCGTATTAACAGTCAAGATCTCCTTTCGCATCTCCGCGATTTATAATTCTCAAGCCTCAACTTTTACCGTAGTATGATCAATGGTTGGGAATACTCCCGAGGCGATCTTTCAGATCGGATTACTTATGTCTTCTTCGACGGTTTCTAATAAATGTAGCTCCATTTTCCTCCAGAGTGATCACCTGATGTGGTAAGTTATAATACGGTGGATACCGCTTGCTTTCAATTAATATTTTATCTTACTCTATCCTTCCATGGAATTATATCGACGGTCGAGAATGTTCCCGAAGTGATCTTCAGATCAGACGTCCATGTCCACTTCGGGTCTTCGACATTCGAGGCTTCGGGACTTTGGGAGAGTGATGGTGGTAAAACTCCAAAAGAAAAACTCCTGGAGTGACGTAACTTACTTGTGTCACTTGATGATGTGTCACGAGCCAATAAAATGCCATGTGTCACTTAGATTCATGATTTGCATGTACCTGAAATGATGATTTCAACTTGACACTTTTCATTCTCTGACTGTGCCACGTGTCCTTGCTGACGTGGTCTGTCACAGTTTATTGCGAACGTCGATTTAGATCTCCCAATGTGACACATGTTCATCTCCTTTATATAATGATCATCATTGTATCCAAAGGGTATCTCAGATCAATGGCTGAGAGTGACTTTGGACCCTCATCCTTCGGGACTTTTGACATTCGTTCGTGATAAAAATCTCAAAGAAATTCTCCCAGAGTGACATAACTTGCTTATGTCACTTGTTGACATGGCACAAGCCAATTTCCTCTTGACACATGTCATCATCTAATTATGCCATGTGTATTTGCCGACAGGGTATGCTGATGTGGTTTGTCACATGTCTTTGCTGACGTAGTTTGCTGAGGTAGTATGCTGACGTGGTATGCCACATGTCCTTGTAGATGTGGTCTACTGCATGTCCTTGATGACATGGTTTTCTAACCAACAACCCTCATCCAATGGTCATCGTATGTCCTCCAAATCTAATGGTCCTTATTCATTTTGGATTTCCGGGCTTCAGGTATTTTGAATCTCAAACTAAATTCTTGAGGTGATATTTCTCTGGAGCGTAACCTCCTCACAACATTAGATCCTAAGTGAATGTTGTTCGTTGATCAGGATCTTAGATCAACGACTCGATATTTATGCGATGCAACAATGCTAGCTTATCTTGTCCTTCCACTTAGAATGATCCAACGACTGATGGAAATTCTCACAAATGAGATCTCAGATCTCATCTCGCTTATCCTATCCTTCCACTCGAAAATGATCTGACGACTGAAGGGAATTTGGGTTTGATCCAATGGTTGACGGGTATTCGGATAATGAAAAGTTCATACCTTTTATCTTATCCCATCCTTCCACTAAAATGTGATCCAACGGTCGTGAGGAAACTCGAAGCAGATCAACGATCGACAATGATTGTGGAACCACAACTTGTGAGTGATTTAACTCATCACCCAAACTCCGCAATTGGAAGTTGTGCGTTGTTGGTGAGTCAACCACAATCATTGATATTCGAAGCTATAATATCAGACGGTCCTAACTAATTGCGGGATTGGAACAAGCGTGATATTTAATTCTCCTTTCAATCTCCGCAATCTATCCATGTCGTAGATTTGGCGATTGTGCATCCAAGGGTCACAATTTGTTCTGACTTAAGTTGGTTGTTAGTTGGATCAACTGCAGTCGTATATCTTTGAAGCTATGTGATCTGACGATCTAGATGGATTGTGGGATTGTAACTGGCGAGTATTTTAATTCTTCTTTCGTTCTCCGCAATTTATCCCTGTCGTTGATCTGGCTTGTTGATCCGACGGTCATGATCCTCCAATGGTCCTCAAGACTACAATCACTCATATGACTAATTTTTGTTATATTTAGATGATCAACACAGTCAACCTTGATCAGATGACTGTTGAGGCTTCTTCACTCAAATCAGATGACTGTTGAGGCTTCTCATTCTGAGCTTACGCTTTTTCTGTGCATTGGTCGACTTCTCAATTTTTCATTGATCCTGATGACACTTCTGCAATGCACTCTTCCTTCGCTAACTCTCCTGATCTTTAATAATTGTTTGTGAATTCTTTTATGCACCGATAATTAGTCTCTAGTTCTCCTAAGATTTGATCATAGGAACATTGTTGATCCTATCATGATCAACAATAATCATGAATTTATTCATCCTATTTGCTTCTTCTGCTACCTGATATATTGTGCAATGCACTCTTCCTTCTAAGCTTTGATATTCATACTGGTCACTCCTCCTCTTGAGATTACGCTTTTGATATCTGCATATTGTTGGACATCTTCTGCTAACTGATATACTATTGACATCAATGACAATCTCATATGTGGTAATTCATCATTAACAAAATATCATCACATCGAATGTTGACATCAATGACAATATGTCCAACATCCACTATGAGTGTTCCAACTAGTGAGGAGTTTCTATTAGATGCCATAAAAAATGTTTTTGTGATTTTTTTTATTTAAAGCTCCTAAAGACTATTTAGGTCACAATAGAGGTGATGTGGGTTATTGGGTATGGAAAGATACCATGGAGACTCTTGAAAAAAATACACTTACATTATTTGTCAAAGTTTGACCATATTTGTTGGCCATGGAATAAATATGACACAAGCATATACTTTAAATAAGGGTTTTATAAGTAGTATACAATGACCTCATGGCTTGTAGTTTGTGATGTATGGTACTTGGAACCACAAAATGTACAACTCAATGAGACAACCTTATGATGCCTTGTTAAATATGGCCAACAAAACCAGTTTTTATATGAAAGTTATTGAACATATTTTTGTTAATTCTAATTGAGACACAAGAAAGGGTTGATGCCCTTCAACCCTGATCACCCTGACACAATACAAGAACCATGGCGTATTAAAATGTTTCCTTAAATTAAAATATGCATGATAGTATATTACAGTAAATTATAATCATAAAATATAAGTCATTGCTTACAAGTTGGGTAAAATAGTATGCATACCACCCTCATAATATAAACATATGTATCTACTCGATTCAAATTGTAATCAATCAACAACTCTTCCCCTACAACTATTTATTTTATTGCACATAAAAATACACAGTTTCCTTCAAGCCCCTCAAATACACAATTGGGTTTCTTATTTGTGGTCATGGGTCATGTACTGTTTATAAACTCTACAATATTCCACGCCGATTTTGTCCTTCCATTAATATAAATAGATGCTCCTTTATTTTGATAATTGTCTTTTAGTTGTATATAATTTGTATCCACACCATATATTCACATACTTTTTGTATATTGGACTAGCCGTATTCAATCTTTTCATATGTAACAGGGTCCCTCATAGTCCATAAATTTAGTTATTCTATCATAAAAACCTTTATTCCATCCATGGAAAATAGCCCCAACCATGTAATGACGATGGAACAATGTGGTATATCCTTTCGTTGACAGAAAAATCGATGTTTATTTGAGGAATATCCTTGGGTACCTATCATTTCACTAGATGATTATACCTCAAGGGCACCTCGATGTCTTTTATGCTATCATCATCATAAGAAAATGACCCCCCTTTAGCAAGAAACAATTCCATGTGTCTATGGAATTTTCTTATGATCTTCTCACCTCTAGTTGATCTTCGCCTGTTAGACCTACTAGATGTCTCACTTTCCTCTATTATACTTGAACTTACCTTCCTCGATGAAGATAGATATGACAAATAAATGTTTGGTTGTACGTCCTATAACACTCTATCAAATGAGAGAAACAATTAGTGAGTGTTATAAGGGTTGTGATGAAGCATATTGAGGAAACCAAGTATGGCACATTTGCTAGATTGTGACAATTCCACTAGATATAGCACACATCAACCTATATGAACTTCAAGAGATCCCATCCAACAAAGTTACAAGTTTTTTCAATATCTTGTAAAGTCCTCCATAAATATTTAATAGGATTTTATCTTTCAAGCCTACAAACCACACATTTGGAGTCATGTCATCATCAATGTGTCATAATAGATAAGATAAGAACAAGAAAAAGATAATAAGTCACATTGTTTGATAAGAAAAGAACAAGAAAGAGATAACGATGAAGACAATATGAAAACTTGTATGCGATGGTGAAGGGGAATCAAAGGATAAGAATCAATTTAAATGTGTGAAATGTAATATAACATCAATATTTTATTAATATAAACATTCTTAAAAGCACAAAGGAAATTATTACATCACTTTCAAAATGTCACAAGAAAACCTTAATATAAAATTTTGTATATACCCAAAGATATGCAAATCACATATTCCATCTCCCTATTAGAACCCCTTGTTTTTGTATAGGCAAAGTCGAAATGAAAACCGACCCTTTCTTCATGGAAGTTGTTATGATAGACTTAAACACACACCATGACATACTTTCCAATAGTTTGCAACTAATAGTTTCCTATACTCTACAACGATTGATATGCTTTAATACACTTAGAAAGCTCCATCTTATCACAACTAATTGAATGGTGATCCCACCCATGACATGTCCATGATAGTGAGGCTTGTTTTTTTCCCAATTTCTGCGGAAAAAGAAAAGGTGATTTAATATAAATTTATTGCATTTTTTTTTCTTAAATAAGAAAAAAAATTATAATATTAATACATGTTGTGTAGTTTTTGTTCATATTATTTTGAGATATTGATGTACAATTATATCATTATATGTAGAAAAAAATTGATCGATTAATAGAATTTGTTAGTGGTCTATAAATGGGTAGACTTCTGCTCTTATTGAATACTTTTGGATCTTGAGTTGTAACGTGTTCCATTACATCCAAGGAAGAATTGGGAAATTCCCCAAACCTTTAATAATATGTGTGGTGAGTAGTAGGACCCACAACCAATGACCTCTTATTCTATGCACTCTGAATCACTATTATGTTGTCATATGTATTCATCCTCTTTTTATTGGTTCAATCTGTTTTCAACCACATACATAATAAAATATTTATGCACATCACTTTATCATCAATGAGAAATGTTGATATTCCTGTGAATTGTTTGAACACATGCCAATATGAATTCATGGACAAAGGAGATGTTGCTTGGAGTGTATTTATGCAGTTGAGTTTTTCTTTTCTATTGGTCATGATGGATAGTGGATATTATAGTGCCCATTGTATTCAGTGGAATCAACGATTTGCATAATCCATTGGAGTTTTGATACACAAATTATCTCCTTTTTGTTTTTCTCTATTATAGCCTATATTTAAATTTTGTAAACTCATCTAGACATATAGAACTATAATAAGAAGAATATTGGCTTCATTGTTGGTAATTAAAAACATATCGATTCTATTCTCTTGGATTGTTGAGCATTGGCATTATCTCTAAGAAAGCCAATATAGAAACACCAAGACCAAATTTGAAAATAGAGCATTCATTATGGTCAAAGAACGACAATCGAATATGCATAGTGTTATCATTGACAAAGAATTTTTTTTTAAATTCACATAAGGTCTGTATTGGTGAGCCATATCCCTACCATTTACATATCAAGAGGCTATGGTCATGGTAATTTTCCCACCTACCTAATGAGCCTTTGCTTGAAGGAAGGGTATTGTTTTCTTCCTATTAATTATTATGTCAAACAAATCTCCACCTGTGCACATCTCTATTACTAGAAGGACATAATCTTCATCCTCATAAGCCTCATGAAGGGAAACCAATGAATTTCTTACTTCCATTAAATGGGTGTTATAGGTATATTTATTTTCCCCCTTTGTTTCACTAAATTATTAGCATACACAAGAAATGCATATATATATATTGCTTTCTTAGTAGCTCTAAAAGTATCTCCTCCCCAATCTCAAAGTTGTAGATCCTACTCATATTTTAGCTAGGTCACCTCACTATAGAGGTTTTCATGGGTTTTATTGAGCATAGATATGCACTATAGCATTGGAATAGATAAAACATGCTTAGTATATTATTTATAGAGGTGTAGGAGGTTGCATGGAAACTATAAGACTTTCTTTGTCTTGCTTTACTAGTCAAGATCATTTCCTCTTGAGTGATGCTTGGAACAAGAAGTTTCAGGGATGATTGCAAATAAGACTTTGGAAAACTTAGAAGTTATCTTGCCAAATTGTGTTTAGAAACAAATTATGAAAACAATTAACAAAGCACGAGATAAAAAAACCCATATACCCATTAACCTATTTTCAATGTATGATGTTAATAAACCCAAGGAACAAATACAATGGCTCTTCCATCATTCTTAGCATAATTTCCTTCTACAAGAAAGAAGGATCAAATGCTGTCAAGAAGGAAATACTAAAACTGTCATAGCTAGCACTTCAAACCACAATAAGAGGAAAATTTTTCCATGATATCCTACATCCATCCATGCAATATTAATAACAATTTATTGAGGTCTTGTTTTTAGTGACAATTCGTGCTAAATCACCATCACACTATAGCTATAAAATACCTTAACAAGGAGGGTTTTAATTCCAAGAAACACTTATCAGAGGGATTTTAATGCCAAGACCACAACGAATGCACATTCAAACAAAGTGTTGAAGCTTCACTTTATATCAACCACAAAACCAAGCTTAAACATATAATTAAAAAATTGTGGTTATCCTCACCAAAACTTTCCTACAATTGGACTTTGAAATTGGGTATCACTAAAATCGAATTCAAGCATTACAATATCAAGAACGAATGAATCATCCCATTATAGGATATAGAGAATCGTGGTTAACTAGGTCATGAAATGAAATGAAGACAATGAGATTCAAGGTTTTTTCTTTTCTATCATTTTGGCCCTTCCTCGATCACAAGTTAAAACGAAAATTTCTCATGGAAAGAGAACAAGAAGAAAATACTAACAAAAGAGAGAAAAAAGGAAATACTAACAAAAGAGAGAAATAAAATGAAACATTTATCGATTTGGACGATGTTGGTTACTACTTTATATACATTGATGTTACTTTAATGTCATAAGTTGACCCAGGTTCATATTTAAACAAGCTTCCAACAAAATCTCTCTAAAACTACCGACCCTCTTGGTAAACCAGAAGGAAACACAATGCACAAGATGTACTGCGTAGTCTCACTCAAGATATTCTTATGCGTGGCTACAATGCTTAGATGGTTGTAGCCTGGGAATGAATGGGGATCTGTAATTAACCTCGGTGAACTTTACTCATTCACTAGTTCATACATTAGATTTACTACATTGTCATTCTTACTCATGCATGTAAAATATCAGATATAACTAATTACCTCATTCATTATCTAACATCTAATCTTCAACATCAAATAAGATACATAACATTCAGTCACACAACACAGGGTCTACCGTGGTTCACCCCTCCTGGGCTACGTCCACAAAGATTTGGCTACTATGCTCTTTTATTATCTTTGATTCAAACCTATAGAGCCCCGCACATAACAAATATTCCTCAAAACAGGTCAAGATATTACAATGAGGCGGACTAGATCACGCTCGGCTCTTCAGCCTACAATCTAACCCTCAAGATCTACCTTAATCCCTCTCCCCATCTCAACAAATTACAAAATTAGATTGGACTTACAACAACAACTACTAACAATGTTTAACACACTAGTATCCAACCAACTTCGATGCAAACCCTTACCTATACCTCATAGGTACCTATTTATACATAATTTTGGCTTACCAACCATTACATTCTCTTTCCAAAACCTTAACCCTATCCTAGCTAGGTATTCTTGCATGAATGACTCGCATGCCTTCATCCTCTGCATGCGCATCAGTTTTACATGTGTTGATCCTTATGCATGAGCATTCACCTCCCACATTGTACCTTTCCCTCAAAGTTGGCCTGCACCCAACATGCCTCCAACACTGACATCGTGACTCATCCTGAGTCACTGCCTAACTCCTGTGTTTGCCACTCCTTGTCCCAATGCTTCGTAGACTTTTACTATTCATTGGCATTACTCCTGAGCTTGGCTGCTCTTTTCTGTCATGGCTTCGACCACCTACGTAGTGACTGGCGGTATTAATATCTCACCCCCCTCCAAGCCTATCTGTTCGAGGCATGATTT
The DNA here is from genome assembly GCA_032191745.1 of Picea mariana. Taxonomy (NCBI): domain Eukaryota; kingdom Viridiplantae; phylum Streptophyta; class Pinopsida; order Pinales; family Pinaceae; genus Picea; species Picea mariana. Next base: position 89,791 of record JASDQU010240627.1, on the reverse strand, counting down.
TACTGAGTCGATTTCCATGACCAATGTTGGCACAAGGTTAGACCCAAGGTTCACTCCAAGAGAGCACCAACAAGCCCTATCTATTGGCCCTTTTAGCAACACCTGCGAAGTAGATGCAGTCTCAACTGAAGCAGCCATGAGGGGGTTGCAGGACAGAGATGTCTACAACCAAAGGAATGTCAAGTGGATCAAGTACAACAACAATTGCATATGCATCAACACTTATCAAGCTAGATCTATTCTACATAGTTATATATCTGATCTAACACAGTAATGCAATTAACCATATAACAACAACATAAACCAAATCATAAATCACACACACAACACAAGGTATACGTGGTTCACCCTCTCTCTAGGGATACGTCCACATAACTGTGCTTATAATATATTAAGATAAAGCCTACAATTCTGATCTATGCTCTTAGCCAGCATACCTTCTCTCTTCTCCTCTCTTCCCCTACCGTCCTGTGCACCCAACCACAGAATTTGATCTTCACACCAGCTAAAGATCTTACAATAATAGGAAGCTCTCGCTCTCGACACTCCCTTTCTCACAATATGATAATCTCTCAATCAACAATAATCAGTATCATTTCCCAACAATAGTACCCTCTCTCCTGGCCTAGGTCCTCTTGACCTCTATTTATACATTATAGTCCCTCACTGATAGCATTAGGTCAAAACCTAGGTGTCAAAACCATAATTACCAAAACCCTAAGTGTCTAAAACCCTAGGTCAACTTGACCCACTTTTCTCGGGCTTCGCCAGCATGTCTCTCCTTTCTTTCTATGTGATGGTAACGGTAGCTTTCCCCACTTTCTGAGTTGTCCTCGATCCATCTCCCTTGTTGATCTGTCATCCTTGATCTCTTTATCCAATGGCTAGCTTTTCCACACTTCGCTCCAGATTTTCTTCTCTTTTTCTTACTTCGATCCAGTGATAGTTACTGTGTATTATGCACAGTTTGCGTTTGACATTTTCTTCCTCGATATTCACTTGCTTCCATACCCAAGGGACAACAAGCCCCAAACACTCACCTGTGACTCATCCCGAGGCACTTTAGATCTGATCTTTCTATTTACTTCGACTTTGGACTGCGCAGTGCGGCCTTTTCTTTCTGCTTTGTGTCGCTTCTCTTCCCTTGTGCAGACTGTCTTTTCTGTGTCTGGTACTTAGTTTCAACTGCACCTGGTACCTAGACCCTTCTCCTTTTGTTTTTACTGAGAGCTACGAGGTAGCTGGTTGTCATAGTACTACTACAGCTGACTCCCATTCACCAATCCTTCCTTCCATTCTCCCTTCAATGTTTGCAGTTGTGTAGCTCCTCCTTCTATAACATAGGTGATCTCATATGGTCCGAGACAATGCATCCTGTACTTCCCTGGGTGTCTTATGAACTTACTTTCATACACCAGTACTAAGTCACCTTGCTTGAATGTCTTCTTCTTGATGTGCCTATCATGATATGCCTTCTCTCGTTCTTTTTGAACCTGTTGGTGGAATCCTGCAATGAATCGGTCTTCCTCCAATTCAACCAACTATGCTAGCCTCTCCTGGACAGTGCCAGTATCATCCATGTCTATAAATTCAACAATTCTTAAGCTTGGTACCAAGTATTCCATCGGGACAATAGCTTCAAGGCCATAAACCAACTTGAAAGGGGTCTACATTGTTAATTGCTTGCAAGTGGTTATATAAGACCAGAGTACTGTTGGTACTCTTAAATCCCAGTCGTCCTTGTTCACACTGCAAATTTTCGTCAGTTTTGTTTCCAAGATCTTGTTGAATGCTTCAACCATTCCATTTTCTTGTGGATGGTAAGGTGTACTCTTTTGATGGTGAACTGCAAATTCTCCAGTCAGGGCTTCCACTGTCTTATTGATGAAATGGGTTCCTTGATCACTCATAAGGGTCTTAAGGCATCCAAATATGGTTATTATGTCATAAAAGATAAAGAGTGCAGTTGTAGTTGCACTACAGTCCTTGACTACTCTTGCTTCGGCCCATATGGTTAAGTATTCAGTCGCAGTAATGATGTACCTTGATCCTATGTGCTTCCCTGGTGGGTTTATAGGTCCCACGAAGTCAATGGCCCATTCTTCAAATTCTTGTAGGGTCATCTATGGTGCTAATGGAATTTCATCTCTTCGGGATGGTTTTCCAACTCTCTAGCATATATCACAAGCTCTAGTATAATCCTTAGCATCTCTGTGTAAGGTAGGCCACCAAAGGCCAGCTTGCAGGACCTTATGCACAATTACTTTCCCTGCATAATGTCCTCCTATGATGACTTCATGAGCTTCTACGAGGATCAGTAGGTGCTCTTCCTCCATAACGCATATTCTTAGTATCTCATCAAGTCCCATCTTGTATAGTTGGCTAGCTATCAGTGAAAATTATACAGCGCGCACCATGAGTTGTTTTTTCTAGGGAATTGTATACTCACTAGGTGCTATCCCTGTTGTCAGGAATTGGACGATGTCTGTGAAGTGGTCATCAATCTTTCTAATGATGAGAAGTTTTTCATCTAGTAGTGTATCCTCCAAACTGGTGGGTTCCTCTTCATGTTCCAACCTTGACAAGTGGTCACGGCCCTTATTCATTCTTCCTAGATTAACTATGATCTCAAAATCATATTCCTAAAACAGCAGGAGCCATATGCATATCCGCCCCCCCAACACTGGTTTATTTTCTAGTTATTTCAACACGGAGTGATCTATGAACATTTTAAAGTGTCCTCCCAATAAGTAGTGGCAGAATTTTTGCAATGCATACACCATGGCCAATCCTTCTCTCTCTGTGGTGGTGTAGTTAACTTCTGTTGTGGATAGCTTCCTACTAGAAAAGGCTAACTGGTGATCAATGTATCATGTTCATGGTTGTGCCAGTACCACTCCTAGTGCAATAGAAGATGCATCGACGTGCACGTGAAACTCCTTGCTCCAATCTGGAAAAACTAGAATTGGCGCAGTGACCATCTTCTGTTTTAGTGTCTCAAATCTCTATTGGCATTCATCTGTCCACCAAAACTAGTTGCCCTTCTTCAACAGCTTCTCCATTGGTGCTGTAATTTGGGCATAGCCTTTAATGAATTTCATGTAATAGCCAGTGTGTCCTAGCGTAGTGCGTAGTTGTTTAACTGAAGTAGGAGGTGGAAAATCAACTATAATTGCAACTTTAGATGGATCAACCAACAATCCCTGCTTACATATAATATGGCCTAATAATACTCCAAATGGTGAGAAGAAGATGCGCTTCTTCATATTTAAAGCAATTTGAAACTGCCTGCATTTATCCAACATTAGCCTTAGACATTCAATATGGTTTTTCAACAAACTAAATACAGTCCAGTCATCAAAATATGCTTCTAAAAATTTATGCAAAAATTCTTTGAACGCTTCAACCCCCACCCTGGAAAAGATGGTTGGGGAATTCTTCAGTCCAAATGGAATTACTGTGTATTGAAAGGATCCCCATTCTATGGAAAACGTGGTCTTATGGCGGTCCTACTTGGCAATCCAGATATGATGGTATCCTAAAAATCCATCTGTAAAAGAATATACCTCTTGGCCTCCCACGTTGTTTAATACTTCATCAGTGAATGGTGTAGGGAAAGGGTCATGCAGAAAGGCATCATTAAATTTCCTGAGGTCCACACATATTGTGATTTCTCCTATATTATTGTCTTGTACCACCATAGGGCTAATCCATTCTGATTCTTCGACAGGTTCAATAATCCTTGCTTCCAGCATTCTGTCGAGCTCAATCTTCACTTTTTCCTTGTATTTCAGATTCAATCTGTAGGGTCTTTGCTTGACTGGATTCACATTTGGTTTCAAAGGTATTCTCATTTCTCCCATAGGTCCTTTGATTCCTTTCATATCAGTGAAATTGGTTGAAAACAAGTCCTCATATTCGTGCAATAACTCTGTAATCTTTTCAATGGTAGCAACATCCCAATAATCTCCGACATTGGCAAGCTTTGGTGTCTCCTCTGTTCCAATATTAACTTTTTGATCTTGATTGGTTTTCCAATAAATGGTAGTTCAACTCATGGTCCCTCCACATCTCTTTGAACTTCTATCTCCGTGATGTTGACCTTCCTGGGGTCATCGTCGTCATCGACATTGATGTTATAGAAAGTCTGCAATTTCTAGAGAGGCGCAGTCCATTCATCCTCCTCTTGTCCCATGGGGAGGATATATGCCTCTTCAAATAACTTATGCCTCACAATATGTAGTGCTTGGTCTACTGAAGGATATTCACTTTCAAAAAAAAAGGTGGTAAAAAAATTTGGAATCATACCTTCCCAATCTATGGTGATGAGGCGCAATTCCTCTTGAAGGTACCAGTTGATAGGGGTTGTATCTAGAGTGTTAATGAACCTATGAACCTATTGTTCATGAGGAATATCACTCCAGGCCTCTTCATAGCTTCGCACATGGTACTTTGGGCAGCTTCGACCAGTATACCTTACTTCACAGCTCACTGCTTGTGCTGAAAACTGTGTTGTCATCAAGCTTCAACATTGTATCCAGTCTGTGATGTTTCTTTTGTGGATCCCCCACCATTTTGCTGGTGTAGATTTCAGGGCCTCATCCATTGCCAACAATCGATGTTCTGTTGGTACGCTTGTTTCAAAATCTAAAAGGAAGGTTTCTAGGGGGTTCAGGCCATCAAATGTGGGTAAATTACTCACTGTTGTGCCGATCCAACGAAATTCTATGGTTAATATAGCACATATTTTGGTAGAGATTTCATGCATTTGGTTCTTCCATTTCTCCAGCACTTCTTCCGAGTCTGATGAACATGTGCTATCACTTCTCCTTCTAATATTCCCATCGGCTATGGGATTGATATAATTCTATTGTCTGGTTGTTAGTTTGTAGATGTTTTCCAATTCGTATGTATGGTCCTCTTCTCTGATGGGCTCTATGTAACGTCGACCCTCATCTGGATATAAGGGTGAAATGACCCTAAGGCCATCTCTTTCAAAGTTCATACGTCTTTTCTTCAAATCAAAAACAGTAGAGTTGTTGAAGGCCCAATCGATTCCAAGCAATGCAGGGTAAGGGCAGTTGTCATCAACAATTTCAATTACCTCAAAATATGCAAAGGTTCTAACTCTGTCGATGTCCACAGGGACATGCTCCAATCGTCCAAATGGGCTGACAACTTTCTTATTAGCCATGCGAAGTATGATAGGGGAATATATCATCTTTGTTTTTCCCATCAGTGCCCAAGTTTTCTTTGTCATGACATTGACCTCCGATCCTAAGTCGAGGACCACATAGTCTATATCATATTCTCCTATCTAAGCATTCAGATGTAATTCTTTATTTGTTCTTCTCTTGTTACCAATTCGGTGTACTTCCTTATTCAATAAGGGGTCTATCTTCCCTATCTCCTACTACCTGATTAAGTTTTGTAGTTCTTGCACAACGTTCCCATCCTGAATTAACTTAAGACAAGTGTACAAAAATTTGATGAGTTTGCTTACCTCTTTTCCTTCTTTATGTGCAGTCAACTGGTCAAATGCCTGAGGCATTCCATACTCTTTTATTTCCGGTCGTGTTTTTGATGAGGACCCTTCGTCTCTCTTGAACTCCTGTCTCGCTTCCTCGAAAATTTATCTTTATTTCTTTGCATCAAAATCCTGAGTCTTCTCCGTAGCTTTCCTGATACCTGAATATTCTACAATCTTTCTTTGGATTGTTCTATCCTCTCCTATAGTAGTGCCTCCTCAAGTAATAACAGTGACTCTAGGGTCTGTTCCATGAGGCTCAACATATATCATTTTTACTTGAGGGTTTTTTTGGGGTCCTCGTCTTTCCTGAAGCTTGGCTAGCAACACAGGGCAGTCTTAAATAACATGCTTGAAGGAGTTGCAATAACTACAGGTGGTGCAAGGGTTCTGACAGTCCCTTTCTAGATGTCCTGGCTGCGTGTAGTTGTAACAGATTATTTGTCCTTGGCCTTGACCCATACATCATCCTTGTCCTTGTCCTCTTTATCCACTGCAAGGATTTCAATTTCCTCTTCCTGGGGAATTGTACTATGCATTGTTTCCTTCTTGGTGCACTTCGCCTTGGATCTTGTATATGTCTCTTGATCTTTCATGCATCAATTCAAAGGCCCTACAATCTCTGTCATCATGCCCTATGGAATTACAAGATGTGAAATACAAGTTTTTGGGTGTTTGAACATACTTCTGCATATAGTAGCACTCACCAAGGTGATGTCGGTTTCTGCATACTTCACACCAGGGTAGCTTAACTTGCTTCAAGGGGCTCGGTGCCCTTGAGGATAAATATTCATGAAACAAGGGACAGTGTTCCTTATCATGACCTTTAGATCTGAAAATTACACACCAGATATCTTCTCATTTGTTCTTCCCCTTGTCCTTCTTCATATCCTTGACCTCCAGAGAGAAACTAGTCAGTTGGCTCAGGATCTGGCTCATGCCTGAGCTAGATTCTCCCATAGGTGTTGATTCAAGCTTCATGGCGATCTCAAAAGATTCTTCCTGCGATGCAATATTCTACTGCATCAAGGGAACTCTAATATGCAATAGAAGGGCAATGATGAACCATTCTTTGTTATGTTCATCTGGGATCTTAAGAGTCAATCTTTCAGTTAAGGTTTTGAATCTTTGATCAAACTCCCAAATAGGTTCAATGACCTTTTGTTTGATCTCATTCAGTTTTGCGATACATTGTGACTCCAACTTAGGTTTCTTAAACTATGAAACTATCACATTCTTGATCTCATTCAATGGCTTAGGTTGCACAAGTCCTTGGACAAGCTTCATGTACCAGCTTAACGCACGATCCCTCAATGTGGTGCTAAACTGGTTTCTTTTAACATCTTTGTTGGTAATGTTTTTAATGTTCCATACGGCCTCACATAGGAACCAATGTTGATCAGGATCTTCAAATCCATCTCCTCTAAAGATAGGGAGCCTCATCTCATCTTCCATGGAGCTTCCTAGGTTTCTTGTCTCTGTAGACACTGAACTGCTTGTAATGGTACTCTGTGGACTTTGGTGATTCTGACTATTCTGATGGTTTAATTTTTTTGAAACAACAGGGGGGTTTTTATTACTTACTTCAGTAGTTTGTGTAGTTCCTAAGGTTTCTGGCTCGCCTTGGTGAATTTATTCAGCTTCCCCTTCTTCCGTTCCAGTGGGTTATGAATGTTCTTCATCTATCAGATCTACCTCTTCCCCACTATAGAAACCCTCTTCTCCGTAGTTTTTCTTAAATAAGTTCTCAAGGTGAACCCCTCTGAATACTCTTCCACTGCGCGTATGTCCGGCTTCTGTGTCACTGTCGCTGTCCAAGTTTTTGAACATTAGCCTTTTCAGGTCCAGCCAATCTATTGTATCTTCAAGATGTGGTTTTCATGCAGGAGCATATTGATTCTTAACTTCAGAAAACGTAAAAATTTCCCTCTGGGTCCTTTGAAAATATATCTCTCGGATTGGCTATATGATTCTACTCTGTCAACAGCAAATTCGGTGATATACCCTCTAATGGTACTATCAAACCAATGATCTATGGCTCTGGATATAGCATTATCAATTCTCTTAACCCTCTGGATCAGTTCCGATGTCCAAGCCACAGAAGGTCTAGATCTGATCTCAAACTGTGTATCAACTAATCTAGCCAACCACTCATGTAGCTCCTGATGGATTCCTCCAAAGAAAATATCGTGAATGTCGGTGAAAATGTATCTTTGTAGCCAATCTTCAGTACTTAGTTTAGGGTTCTTGTTCTGGGCTTTAGGGAAGTCCCTCTCCTGATCTTCTATCCACTTTTGAATCTGTCTTTGATGGGAACCACCTTGACATTCCCTCATGAATATTTTGGTCCCGTCAATAGAACCATTTGTTGGCACAGGGCCAAACCCAAGGTTCACTCCAAGAGCACACCAAAAATCCTTAGCTACTGGCCCTTTTGGCAACACCTGCGAAGCATATGCAGACTCACTCGAAGCAGATATGAGGGGGTTGCAGGACAGAGATGTCTAAAACCAAAGGAATGTCAAGTGGATCAAGTAAAAAAACAATTGTATATGCATCAACACTTATCAATCTAGATCTATTCTACATAGTTATAGATCTGATCTAACACAGTAATGCAATTAACCATATAACAACAATAGAGACCAAAGCATAAATCACACACACAACACAAGGTATACGTTGTTCACCCTGTCTTTAGAGCTACATCCATAGAACCGTGCTTATAATATATCAAGATAAAGCCTACAGTTCTAATATGCTCTCTTAGCCAACAGATCTTCTCTCTTCTCCTCTCTTCCCCTACCGTCCTATGCACCCAGCTGCAGGATTTGATCTTCGCACCCAGCTGAAGATCTTACAATACCAAGAAGCTCTTGATCTCGACACTCCCTTTCTCACAGTACGATAATCTCTCAATCATTAATCAGTATCAATGCCCAACAATAGTACCCTCTCTCCTGACCTAGGTCCTCTTGACGTCTATTTATACATTATAGTCCCTCACCGACAACCTTAGGTGAAAACCTACGTGTCAAAACCCTAATTACCAAAACCCTAGGTGTCTAAAAACCTAGGTCAACTTGACCCACTTTTCCCGAGATTCTCCATCCTGACTCTCTTTTCTTTCTACGTAGTGGTAACAGTGGATTTCCCCACTTTTTGAGTTGTCCTCGATCCATCTCCCTTGTTGATCTGTCGTCCTTGATCTCTTTATCCGATGGATAGCTTTTCCACACTTCGCTCTGACTTTTCTACTCTTCTGCTTACTTCGACCCAATGAAAGTTACTGTTTATTTTGTGCGGTTCACGTTTGACCTTTTCTTCCTCAATCTTCACTTGGTTCCATACCCAAGGGCCAACAACCAACTATTCTGCCTTTTCCTATAGGGGCTCCAACTAAGCCCGCCGTGCAATTTTATGTGCCTGTACCGCTTTTTCTTCTTCCTGAAGGTTCTTCATCTCTACGACCGTATTAATCTTCTCTGGGAGTGACATTGTCCTCTATCGCTGCTTGACATCTGCCATTGTTGCATGCAATTTATCCTCCTTTCCTTGTAGCTCTTATAGGCTCTCATCTTCTAATAGCTGGGTCCATAGTTGACCACTCTTCTCTAGAAGTTCTTCCACCCTATGTATGTTCTGTGCGATGTTTTATGCAGCAGCTTTCACGTCTTGATATCTTTGATCTCGGACTACTGGGGGAGTCGTAGGTACTGCGCACTCCTCTAGTTCCTTGATATTCTCTTTATATTGTTGTAGAGTCTGCACTATATTTTTTATCTTCTCCTCCAAAGATGTTTCCTCTGATACTGTGTCATCTGAGATAAATTGAAAGACTATGCTTATTTGGGTCTCCATATGGTCCACATTTTGTTGTGCTATCTCTTTCCTCTTCCCTTCCTGGCTAATGGATTCCTTTAGCACCATATTTTCTTCATGTTCTGTTTGTATATTCATCGTGTCAGACCTTGCTCTAGACTAAATCTCCTGCGCGATGCTAATCTGTAATTTATACAACGCCTTTGTTGGTATCTTGGGAATTTCAAAGTCTAACGTTTCGATATCCTTCACAATATTCTACATCGTTTCCTCATTGATGAAAAACATATCTGGTGTTATGATAAAGTTAGAACTTCCCTGTACTTTGATTTGTACTATTTCTCTGACAGGTGCTCCTCTTACTGGCATCGATTTTGCTAAGGAAAAGATATAGAATGATCTTACTCAAGCATTTTCATATTTTTCTTGGCTAAAGAAAAATAGATGGGAATATCACCCTATGTTTATAGCCAACAAAAATAACAACCTAACTCACAAGTATTAATTACGAGTGCTTAGGCTAGTCTTTTATCCATAAAAAAGCTTGATGGAAATTTACTTTTTGTGTAATTTTCTTAACATATTAGTTGCTAAAATAAATGTAAAGATAGAATTAAAGTCACCAATATAATAATCAAGTTACATGAGACATAAAGAAATCCTTTATTTCATTCCAATTCACCAAAGAGACTTTTTCTTTAGAAAATCTCATGCATAAATTTTGGACCAAAGTCAAACTTAGACATCCCCGATGGAACATACAAAAGGACCGTTGACAGAAAACCAAAACTCAACTCTAAAAGATGGATCAACTTTCCACAGATTGTTTCCCACTTGACTCTGCACAATATCCTTTGTCATTCATGAAAACTAATTCACAAACAAACAAGTCTACACAGACTATCAAAGATAGATCAACACCTCTGAAAAACAAGTGTTTGAATGATGTAATTCAACCTCGAATATTGTTGTCTACAAAAAGACCCTTCTATCATAAAAGAGAATTAGGCTTGTGATGAATAAATGAATGAATGAAAAATGAACTATCTCAACATAAACTCAAAGAGAAAAACTCAGTATGCTTTTGCTTCTATCCTCCTCTTGTTCCTCCCTATCCTTTTGCCTTTAAGCAAATCAGAATTGGTTGAGGTAGTTGAACCACCTCATTAGTTAAGTTAACTAAAGACTCAACCAACTTTTTAGTTCAGGGGGAAAAGTAATAATCGTAATAAGGGTTAAAAATAAATAATGAAGAGTAGGTTAGACCCCTTGTGACTCCCTTTAGCTCATAACATGACTATTTAGTTAAGAAAAACACACCTCCTTGTGATTCCCATCACATATTCACATTTGAAAATTTAGCTCATGATATTTGCAATTATTTTCAAAAAATATTACTCATATATCCAAAAATAAAACATTTTATCCAAGGATTCCTGAAGTCAACTGTAATCAACAATAGATAAAAATAAAAATTCAAAAGCCATATTTCCCACTTTGCGATGCAATCTTCCCTTGATTGCTACTGTCACCCTTTGATTTTCCCAAATTTTCCTTTGGTTGTGTCAAGCCTTTAGGCCTAACCTCGTTGATCATGTGGGAACAATCGTCCCTCAAATGCATCCGGGAAGACACGGATTTGTCAGAGCCATTGGAGGGCGAGGAAGGGCCAGTAGTGGATTTTCCTTTATCAGCGGCATGGTGGGCCTCAGTTTTCAATCTCTTGATATCATGGGAGGATTGCACTCGTGAGTGGGGGGGAAATTGGACAATGGGGTTAATAGGTGGAGGAGAAGGTAGGGATAAATTAGGCTAGCCACGATGTTGGGAGACTGTCGGGTGGACAATCTCTTGCTATCCATTATTTTCAGGAACCTCGGGTTGCAATGAGATGTGAGGAGGAACAAGGATACCAGGGGTTTGTGGAACTTGGAGAAAGGAGGCATTTTGGGCCTAGTTTGGACCACTCCTTTCTCAATACAATTGAAAAATACATCCTGAAACAACTGTCCAAGCACTTGTGAGTCAACATCGAAATATATGGAGAACCTAGGCCTTCTTGGGCCTCTGTTCCAATTACCTCTCCCTCTGTTTCCTCGACCATGGCTACCTCAGCTGAAAAAACTCATTCTTGCATGCATGATCGATTAGAAAATAGTATTTTAAATAACCATACATGACAACTCTTAAAAATATGAAATGGATTTGGCTCGACAATGTATCAGACTCATGCAATCCAATCCATACAAATTGTTTTACTATTTATCAATGAGCATGGGGTGAATAAAAGGGTCATGGGATATGTGAGGGGTTTTTATTAAGCAAAACATGATATGATGAGGGGGAAAAAATATGATTACTTCTCAATTTCAACCCAAATAAAATGTCACTGTAGTTCAACCAAGACACTGCTACTACCAACTACTTCAACACATAATTTTTCTTGATTGTAATCAATTTTAGAATAGGGAGTGAAAAATGAATGTGGGAAGGCAATGGGGTTGTAATTAGCAAAAAGAGAAATAATGGTGGGGGAATGAGAGCAGTTACTATTCATAAAATTAATCAAGTAATTAATATAATCATTCTATCAAAAGGAGATACACCAACCAAATGATCATTGTGACCCAATAACAATTACTGTGTATTAACTAGTTCATTGTTCATAACCAAATATTCACACAATGCCAATCAATCGAAACAGTAAGCATTCCACAAAAATATGTAGGGGAGCTCTGTCTTCTCCCATTTGTCCATAAGTAATTTCCAAAATACACAGTCAATTACATTCACTTTTCTCATCAAATGTGGGCATAAAAAATCATGTTCGATTCTGTCTCTACATTTATTTAATAATTAAACTGCATTGTGGTCCTATTGTCACAACATTCGTGCCTGTCATTGTGCATGAAATTCATTTAACATACACAATGGCCAATCAAAACAATGATCCATATTCATTTTGCAAAGACCCTGGGGCATCCTTTAAACACCAAATAACCAATCACCATTTTAACTCACACAAAAATGCAATTTCATTCCTGTGACTTACAGGTCCAAATTTATCCTTGACTCTAAACATTTTAAAATGTTGGGTTATTCATCCAACACAACGAGGCAACAAGCATCTCTAACTCCATAATACAAATAATCAAATTGCAACAAGGCCAAGTTTAAAACTCTGTGACTATCTCTGAGTGTGCAACCCAAAATATTCATATCATACACAATAGGCAGCCACCCAAAACACCACAATGCAACATTTCCATTTTACACTTCTAAACAAATAATCACAGTATTAACTCAACCCATCATGTCGAGCTATCAACTTAATACATTATTGCTTTAAATTAATCAAACTGCAATCAATCATGTTGTGTAAAACTCAATCTCATCCGTAATGACACAATCAAATAACCATAATGCATACAATGGATGGATTTGCTACACTCATCTCGATTGCAATAACCATCTGACCCCAAAAAAGAAAACTTATAGTTACAATGACCATTTATTCGTGGCGTAGGAACACCACACATCCAAATGAATTACGTGCACTCTTGGCCCTTGACCAAGTGTTGGCACAGGGGCAGACCTAGGGTTCATCTCCAAGAGCGCATCAACAAGCCCTAACTACTGGCCCTTTCAACAACACCTAGGAAGCAGATGCAGTCTCACCCGAAGAAGCTATTGGGGGGTTGCAGGACAGGAATTTCTACAACCAAGGGGAATATCAAGTGGATATAATACTAGAATAGTACAACATGCATATATCACTTATCAGCTTAGATCTACTCCACACAACTATTTATCAGATCTAACATAGTAATGCAATAGAAATATATCAATGACTAAGAATAGAACACCAATCACATATATGACACAAGATATACATGGTTCACCCTCTCTCTAGGGCTACGTCCACAGAACTATGCTTTATAATATATTAAGATCAAGCATACCGTTCTTGTCTGCACTCTCAGCTAGTATATCTTCTCTCTTCTCCTCGCTATCTCTCCACTCCCTACGGACCCAGCTGTTGGGTTGATATTCGCACCCATTTGGAGATCTTAAAATACAGAAGGCTCTCATACTCATCACTTTTCTCTCACTCGATCACACAATGACAAAGACAACAATAACACCAACAAAAAAAGTAACAACAACCCAACCTAGGTCCTCTTGACCTTTATTTATACATTACAATCACTCACTGACATCCTTAGGCCGAACCCTAGGTGTCAAAACCCTAGATGCCAAAATCCTAGGTGTCTAAAACTTAGGTCAACTTGACCCACATTTTCAGGGCTTCGCCAGCCTGTCTTTCCTTCCTTCTCGCATAGTGCTCCAAAGCATCCAACAATGGAATTTTCCTCTTGCTGAGTTGTCCATGATCCTTCTTTCTTGTTGATCTTTCATCCTCGATCTCCTTGTTCAATGACTTCCTTTCTCTTACTTCTCTCTGTCTTTTCTACTCTTTTTCTCACTTCGACTCAATAACAGTCACTGTGTCTGTGTAATTCACATTTTTCCTTTTCTTCCTTGATCTTCGCTAACTTTCATAAGAAAGAGCCAATAGGACCCCAAAAATCACCTGTGACTCGTCCTGAGGCACTTCAAACCTAACCTTTCTATTTTACTTCGACTTCATACTGCATAGTGAAACCTTTGCTTTTTTTTCTATGCCTACTCTCCTTCTTTGTGTAGATTGTCTTTTCTGTGTCTGGTACCCAGTTTCAACTGCACCTGGTACCTAGACCCTTTTCCTCATGCTTTTACTGAGAGCTATGAGGGATCTGGTTGTCATAATACAACTTCATTCGACTCCCATTCACTAATCCTTCCTTCCATTCTCCATTCAAAGTCGTCAACTATGCAGATCCTCCTTCTGTAACATAGGCGACCTCATAAGGACCTAGCCAATGCCTTCTGAACTTTCTGGGGTGCTTCATGAATTTACTGTCATATAACAATGCTAGATCACCTTGCTTAAATGCCTTCTTCTTAATGTGTCTGTCATGGTAGGCCTTCTCTCTTTCCTTCTATACCTGCTAATGGAATCCTACAATAAATCTGTCTTCTTCTTGTTCAACCAACTATGAAAGCCTTTCTTGAATAGTGCCAGTTCCATCCATATTTATAAAGGCAAAAAATCTTAATCTTGGTACCAAGTATTCCATTGGGACAACGACTTTGAGACCATACACCAACTTAAAAGGGGTCTGCATTGTTATCCTCTTACAAGTGGTTCTATAGGCCCACAGTACCACTGGTACTCTTAAATCCTAGCCATCTCTATTAACGTTGCAAATCTTCGTCAGTGTTGTCTCCAAGATCTTGTTGAATTCTTCCACTGTCCCATTTGCTTGTGGATGGTAAGGCATGCTCTTCTGATAGTGGACTGCAAATTCCTCAATCAAGGCTTCAACTATTTTATTTATGAAATGTGTGCCTTGATCACTCATAAATATCTTTGGGCATCCAAACCTGGTTATGATGTTATCAAATATGAAGCACGCAATTGTAGTTGCACTACATTCCTTAACTGCTCTTGCCTCAGCCCATCTAGTCAAATATTCTATCACAGTAATGATGTACCTTTCTCCTGTTCGCTTTCCTGGTGGGTTTATAGGTCCCACGAAGTCAATGACCCATTTCTCAAATGCTTGTAGGGTCAGTTGTGGTGCTAGGGGAATGTCATCTCTTCTAGACGGTTTCCCAACTCTTTGGCATACATCGCATGCTTTGTAATAGTCTTTAGCATCTTTGTGTAAATTAGGCCACCAAAGGCCAGCTCTAAGAACCTTTTGCGTAGTTGTTTTCCCTGTGTAGTGTCCTTCAGTGATGCCTTCATGAGATTCAACAAGGATCAATGGTTGCTCTTCCTCCATAACACACCTCCTTAATATCTCATCAGGTCCCATATTATATAGTTGTCCAGCTATAAGTGAGAATTCTGCAGCACGTACTACTAGTTGTTTCTTCTGGAGAATTGTATACTCACTAGGTTTCATTCCTGTTGACAAGAACTGGGCTATTTTCGTGAAGTGGTCATCAATATTTCTAATGGCCAATAACGGTGCATCCGACAGTGCATCCTCCAAACTAGTGGGTTCTTCTCCATGTTCCAACCTCGACAAGTGGTCGAGACCTTTGTTCATTCTCCCTAGCTTAACTACGATCTCAAAATCATACTCCTGGAATAGCAAAATCCATCTGCATATTCTCCCCCCCCCAAAACTGGCTTGTTGACTAGGTGTTTCAGCACGGACTGATCAGTGAACATTTTAAAGTGTCCTTCCAACAAGTAGTGGAAAAATTCCTGCAGTGCATACACCATGGCTAACCCTTCTCTCTCAGTGGCGGTGTAATAAATCAAATGTGGATAGTTTCCTGCTAGAAAAATCTAACATATGGTCAATATCTCCTTCGCCAGGTTGTGCTAACACTTCTCCTAAGTAAATAGAAGATGCATCGACATGCAAATGAAACTCCTTAATCCAATCTGGGAAAACCAGAATAGGTGCAGTAACCATTTTATGTTTCAGTGTGTCGAAGCTCTGTTGGGACTCCCCTATCCAGTGAAATTGACAGTCTTTCTTCAAAAGATTCTCCATGGGTGCTGTAATCTAGGCATATCCTTTGATGAACTTATTCTAATATCCAGTATGTCCCAGCATAGTGCGCAACTGTTTGACTGAAGTAGGAGGGGGTAGATCAACTATAATGACAATTTTAGATGGATTGACCAACAATCCTTGCTTGCATACAATATGACCGAGTAGCACTCCAAATGGTGAGAATAATATGCACTTCTTCAGATTCAAGGGAATTTGACACTACCTACATTTGTCCAACATTAACCTTAGACATTCAATATGATTTTTCAATAAACTAAAAACAATCCAATCATCAAAATATGCTTCTAGAAATTTATGAAGGAACTCCTTGAATGCTTCGACCACCACCCTGGAAAATATGGATGGGGAATTATTCAATCCAAATGGTATCACTATATACCGGTAGGATCCCCATTCTGTTTCAAATGTGGTCTTATGGTGATCTTCCTTGGCAATTCCGATCTGATGGTATCCTGAAAATCCATCTGTAAAGGAATATACCTCCTGACCTCCCACATTATCTAACACTTCGTCGGTGAATGGTGTAGGTAAGGGGTCATACAAACAAGAATCATTTATCTTCCTGAGATCTACGCAGATCCTGATCTCTCATGTCTTCTTGTCTTGTACCACCATAGGTCTAATCCATTCTAACTCTTCAACAGGTTCTATAATTCCTGCTTCCAACATTATTTCGAGCTCAATCTTCACTTTCTCCTTATATTTAGGGTTCAGTCTGTATGGTATCTATTTGAATGGTATTGCATTTGGTTTCAAAGGGATCCTCATTTCTCCCATAGGCCCTTTAATTCCCTTCATGTTGGTGAACTTGGTCAGAAACAAGTCCTGATATTCATGCAGTAATTTTGTTATCTTTTCAATAGTAGCAGCATGCCTATAATATCCAAAATTTGCAACCTTCGGTATCTACTCTATTCCAATGTTGACTTTCTTGATATTTATCGGTTGTCCAATGAATGGTAGTTCAACTCCTAGTCCTTCCACATCTCTTTGGCCTTCTGTTTTGGCAATTTTCACCTTCCTAGGATCATAGCCTTCATCAGTATTGATGTTGTAATAGCCTTGTAGTTTCTGGAGAGGTGCAGTGCATTCATCCTCTTCTTGTTCTCTAGGGGGGATAGAAGGATCCTCAAATACTTTATGTCTTATAATCTATAACACTTGATCTACTGAAGGATATTGACTATCAAATAAGAAGGTGGTTACAAATTTCTGAGTCATACCTTCCCAACCTGCAATGATGAGGCACAACTCCGCTTGAAGGTACCCATTGATAGGGGTTGTGTCCAGTGTGATAATGAACTTGTGCACCCACTGCTCTTGAGGAATGGTTCTCTAGGCTTCCTCGCAACTTCGCACATGGTCCTTTGGGCAACTTCGACCTATGTACCGAACTTAGTATCTTTCCACTTGTGCTAAGAACCATGTGGTCATCAGTGTATGACATCGTACCCATTATGTAATGTTGTTTTTATGTGTCCCCCACCATCTTGTTGGTGTGGCTTTCAAGGCCTCATCCATTGCCAACAATATTTTTTGTGTTGGTACACTTGCTTTGAATTCCGACAGGAATATTTCTAAAGGATTCATACCATCAAAAGTGGGTAAGTTACTTATTGTTGTGTCGATCCAGAACATCTCTGGTTAATATAGCACATCTCCTTGTAGATACTTCATAAATTTTGTTCTTCCAGTTCTCTAATGCTTCTTATGAATCTGATGAACATGCGTTATCACTTATCCAACTTAGGTTTCCATCGGTCGTAGGATTAATGCAATCTTGTTGTTTGGATGTTAATTTATATATGTTTTCTAGTTCATATGTGCGGTCTTCTTCTCTGATAGGTTCTGTGCATCACTGAACTTCATCTGGATCTAAAGGTTCAATGACCCTAAGGCCATATCTTTCAAATGTCATACGTCTTTTCTTTAAATCAACCACAGTGGAATTATTGAAAGCCCAATCAATTCCTAACAACGTAGGGTAAGGGAAAATGTCATCAATTATCTCAATTACCTCAAAATATTAAAACGTTCTTACTCCGTCGATGTCCACAGGGACATGTTCCAATATTCCAAAGGGGCTTACATATTGCTGGTTAGCCATCCTAAGTCTGATAGGGGAATAGATCAACTTTGGTTTTCCCATCAGTGCCTAAGTTTGATTCATTATAACATTGACCTCCGACCCTAAGTCAAGGACCACGGAGTCTATGTCATATTCTCCTATCTGAGAATTCAAGTGTAGTTCCTTATTTGTCCTTCTCTTCTTGGATAGTTGATGTGTTTATTTATTCAATAAGGGATCTATCCTTCCTATCTCATACTTTCTAATTAAATTTTGTAGATCTTGTACAACGCTCTCATCCTGGATCAACTTAATTCAAGTATATAAAAATTCCATGAGCTTGCTTACCTATTTTCCTTCTTTTGGCGAAGTGGATTGATCGAATGATAGAGGCATTCCATATTCTCTTACTTTGATCCAGGTCGATATTGGTGGCCACCCACCTATTCCACTTGGACCCCCACCATTTCTTCTTTCAGTTTTTTAGTTTCCGCACAGCTTACTATTTTTAGCATTTGTTTTGGGTCCTGAACTTCCAGAGTCATTTTGAGGCCTTAAACGACGTTTTTTGGGAAAATGGGGAGAAACATGGATCTTCAATCAATGTTTCTCACCCAAAATTTGTATTCCTCAAATAGATCTTTCTAACGAGGTATAGAATGCGTCAAACGGAGATCGTATGCCAAAGTTACATCCCCGGGAATTTGATGTACCAACTTACCCAAACGGGCCCCATAGTCCTGGCATTTCATCTCCTAGGGTTAGGTCTTTGGATGTTTAGGGTTTTCCATTGTTTCTCAATAATAATAGGCCTTCGAGCCTCATTGTAACACATTTCAGAGGCCAGTATCCACCACATCTCTTCTCAGAGATAAGCTACCAGTGCCCTAGCTAGTTGATTTCCATTCTGTCTGTAAGCATATTTCGGTCATTTGTTATTAATGAAATGAAGTCTTATTTCCACTGCATCTCTGTGTTTATGTGTATTTTTGTATTTCATTGTGTTCCTACATAAATCCGGATCATACTTCTGGTCCTGTATTTGATGAAGAGCCTTGGTCTACTTTGAACTATTTTCTTTCCTCTTCAAATATTTGTCTTTCTTTCTTTGCATCAAAAGTTTGGGTCTTCTCTGTATCTTTCCGGACTCTTGAGTCTTCTGTAGTATTTCCTTGGTTCAGTCTATCTTCTCCTTTAACAATGCCTCCTCTCGTGATAACAATGAATCTAGGGTCTTCTCCACGAGTTTCAACATATATCAGTTGCACTTGTGGGTTCTGTTGAGGTCCCCATTTCTCTTGAAGTTTAGCCAGCAATGATGGACATTCCTCAATGACATGCTCGAAAGTGTTGCAGTAGATACAAGTGGTACAATGGTTCTAAGAGTCCCTTGCTAAGTGTCTTGGTTGTGCACAGTTATAAAATATTATCTGTCCTCGACCTCGACCCATAACTCCTCCTCTTCCTCTTCCTCTGAATCCACCACGAGGATTGAAGTTTCCTCTCCCATGGGAGTTATACTACATAGTGTTTCCTTCTTGTTGTACTTCACCTTGAATGTTTTATATGTCTCTTGAAATTTATTGCATGAGGTCATAAGCCATACAATCCCTATCATTATGCCCNAGAATCTGCAATACAAATTTTTGGGTGTCTGAACATATTTTTTCATGTAATAGATCTCACCATGGCGATGTCTATTTGTGCATACCTCGCACCAGGGTAGGGTGACTTTCTTCAAAGGGCTCGGAGCTCCAGAGGCCAAGTATTCATGAAATAGGGGACAGTATTCCTTGTTTTGGCCTTCTGATCTACATTTGACACACCAGATGTCTTCTCTTTTATCTTTGCCCTTGTCTTTCTTCATATCTTCAACCTATAGAGACAAACTAGTTAGCTGACTCAAGATTTGACTCATACTTGGGCTGGATTATCCCATAGGGGTTGATTCTAACTTCATGGCGATCTCCAGCACCTCAACCTGCGAAGCAATCTTCTATTGCATCAGAGGAACTCTGATGTGTGGTAAGAGGGTAACAATGAACCATTCTTTATTCTGCTCATCTGGGATCTGAAACGTCAATCGACCTGTTAAGGTTTTGAATCTCTGATCGAATTCCCAAATATGTTTGGCTACCTTCTGCTTGATTTCTTTCAGTTCTGTAATACATTGTGACTCCGACTTAGGTTTCTTGAAATCTGCAATCAACACATTCTTGATCTCATTCAGCGGTTTAGGATGTGCAAGTCCTTGGACAAGCTTCATGTACCAGCTCATTCTGTGATCCCTTAGGGTAGTACTAAACTGATTTCTTTTAACAGCTTCGTCGGTGACATTCTTAATATTTCACACGGATTCACATAGGAACCAGTGTTGATCAAGATCTTCAGATCCATCTCCCCTAAAAATAGGGAGTCTCATCTCATCTTCCATGGATCTTCCTAGGGTTCATGACTGAGTATGTGGTTGACTACTAGTGGCAGTGCTCTGAACGCTCTGATGGCTTGGATTAATCTGATTTCTTAATGCTACTAAATTAACAGGAGGGATAATAGTACTTACTTTAGCAGTCTACGTGGTTCTTGAAGTTTCTAGCTCTTCATCTTTCCCTTCCTCTATCCCATCTAGTTCTGAATGCTCTTAATCCATCAGATCTGCCTCTTCTCCACTATAGAAACCCTTATTCCCATAGTTCTACTTAAACAGGTTTGCAAGATGAACTTCTCTGAACGCTCTTCCACTGTGCGTATGTCCAACCTCTGTGTCGTTGTCCCTGTCCGAATTCTTGAACATTAGCTTTTCCAGATCCGACCAATATATTGTATCTTCAAGATGTTCTTCTCATGCAATAGAATCTTGATCCTCAGCTTCAAAAAATGTAAAAATTTTCCTCTGGGTCCCTTGAAGAAATATATCTCAGCTTGGCTATATGACTCTACTCTCTCAACAACAAACTCGGTGATGTACCCTCCAATGGTGCTATCAAACCAGTGATATAGTGCTCTTGATATGATGTTATCAACTCTCTTGACCTTCTTAATCAGCGTCGATGTCCAAACCACAGGTGGCCTAGATCTGATCTCAAACTAGGTATCTTCTAACCTAGGTAACCTCTCATATATCTCCTAATGGATTCCTCCAAAGAAAATCGTGTTTATATCAGTAAAGATATATCTATCCATCCAATCCTCTATACTAATCTTAGGGTTCTTTTTCTGGGCTTTAGCGAAGTCCCTTTCTTGATATTCTATCCACTTTTGAATTTTTGTCTTTGATGGAAACCACCTTGGCATTCCCTCAAGAAGATTCTTGTCCCTACAATGGAACCATTTGTTGGCGCAGGGGAAGACCCAGGGTTCAGCTCCAAGAGCTCACCAAAAATCCCTAACTCCTGGCACTTTCAGAAACACCTGTGAAGCAGATGCAGTCTCACCTGAAGCAACTATGGGGGGGTTGCAGGATAGGGATGTCTACAAACAAGAGGAATATCAAGTGGATCTAATACTAGAATAGTACAACATGCATATATCACTTATCATCTTAGATCTACTCCACACAACTATCAATCAAATCTAACACAGTAATGCAATAACAGTATATCAATGACTAAGAACATAACACCAATCACATATATGACACAAGATATACGTGGTTCACCCTCTATATAGGGCTACGTCCACAAAATTGTGCTTTATAATATATTAAGATGAAGCATATAGTTCTTGTCTGTGCTCTCAGCTAGAATATATTCTCTCTTCTCCTCACTATATCTCCCCTCCCTACGCACCCAACATTCGGGTTGATCTTTGCACCCAACTGAAGATCTTACAATACAAAAAGCTCTCATACTCAACACTTATCTCTCACTCAATATTACTCACTTGATCACACAATGACAAAGACAACAATAACAACAACCCAACCCAGGTCCTCTTGACCTTTATTTATACATTACAATCACTCACTGACATCCTTAGGCCAAACCCGAGGTCAAATTGACCCGCATTTTCAGGGATTTGCCAACCTGTCTTTCCTTCCTTCTCGCAGGGTGCTCCAAAGACTCCAACGATGTCTTTTTCCTCTTGCTGAGCTATCCACGATCCTTCTTTATTGTTGATCTATCATCCTCGATCTCCTCATTCAATGACTTTCTTTCTCTTACTTCGCTTCGTATTTTTTTCTCTTTTTCTCACTTCGACCCAGTAACAGTCACTGTGTCTTCCACACAGTTCACATTTTTCCTTTTCTTCCTTGTTCTTCGCTAAATTTCATAACCAAGGGCCGAAATCAAGTCTGAGGATCCTTGGTCATGTTTGAATTATTTTTGGGACTTCGAAAGGTTGTCGAAGACAGAGCACAAGTCGAAGAAGAGATCACAGGATCTTGGCCCCTTTTTAGTGATTTTTGGGTTTTGGGCTTATGTAACAGGAATGGGGATGTTGGCCCATGGGTTTACCCATGTATAGACCCATTTTGTAATGTATAAATAAGTATCTAGGCAATGTAAGAAGAGGCCAGTGTGTTGAGTGCTAAAGTTCGATCTATGTGATCGAAGGAGGGACAAGTATGTGGTGCTAAGTGCTAAGTGTTAATTGATAAGTGCAAGTGGTAACTGTAATTGCTTTGTGCATACTGTGTGAGGCTTGCAGAGCTAAGTGCAAGTGATTGTAAGAGACTGTGGAAGGCTTTGTGTTGTAACTCAAGGAAGGAGGATCTAGCAAGGTGCGTAAATCTCCTATCCTCTGTGGAGTAAGATCTCAAGGCTCTATGCATGTAGTTTATCGACCGAAGATAATAAAAGAGAAGAAGAGTTGGTGGACGTATCCCCAGGGTGGGGGTGAGCCACATATATCCTACATTGTGGTTTCTATGTTCTTTATGGTTTTTCTATTGTCTATGTGATTGGATGCTTAGTGCACTGATGTATTCTTAGAAGGATCTAATATGGTAGCTTAGTACTGAATAATGTAAATGAATGCTAGATCTGATCTATGTTGATATGATTTTTACTTGAATCTATTGGATCTGTCTAAATAATGCATTGATCTGTTGTTAGGGTTTAGTTGCGTTGTAAAATAAGGCTGAATATTAATGAACTATAACTGCTAAGTGCTATGTTAAGGTGTTGTAATCACAGATCTGTGTCCCAGCTAAGGTTGCAGACACTTCATCTGCTTCACAGGTGTTGTCGAAAGGGCCGGTAGTTAGGGTTTTGTTGGTGCGTTGTTGTAGCGTTGAAACCTGGGTCTGCCCCTATGCCAACAAATGGTTCCATTGTCAGGACCTGAAACTGTGATTGTTGGGAACTAAGGTAAAGAAAAAGAGAAAGGACATGTGCGTAGATCTACTGCTAAAGTGCGCAATATCTGACCTAAAACTATGATTACAGAAAAGAAAAAAAAAGCTCCGTGCATAGATATGTTTCCTTAGTGCACAGTATTCTACTTGACCTGTAAATCTCTATGCTAGAAAGAGAAGTCAGATCTGAAGGAAAGAGGTGAGATCTTGAAGCTTTGGGCTCTGGTAAACGTAAGAATAGTGAAAAGTTTTAGATCTGAAAGATTTGTGCTCTGCTGAAAGTAAGATTAGTGGAAATTTTTGTTTCAAGAGTATGGATCTAGGTATGCCTAATAAATGTTATCCTAGTCTAAAAACTAGGGCACAACTAGAAGAGAAAAGGTTTGATATGAGTATATATGATAGAAATAATGAAAGATATGTTATTCCTATGCATAGAAAGAATGTTTGGACTAACAAATGGATGTAGGATCCTAGAAAGAATTTTTTGCAGGTTAGCTACTATAATCCTAGTGCGTAGTACAAGAAAGGTTAGGGATCATTTAAGAAAAAAGGAGGATTAACCCTTTGTTACAGTTGCATAAGACCAAGACATCTTGCTAAGGAATGCCCTCGAAGAATACCTAGTTGTCTTTGTTGTAAAGCTATGGACCATGAAGTTTTAGATTTCCCTAGAATGATTGATAAGCTTGAAAGAATGAATATGAGACAAGAAAACCTCGAGGAAGGTCATGAAACTGAGACCATGGTAGAACCCTAGAGAGAATCAGAGACTGTACTACTGCAAATGAAAGATACCCTAAATGATCGCAAAGATATCAACTTATCAGAGACCTTCAAAGAAAAAGAATGCATAGAAGCAAGAATAGGAGACTTCGACATAGACTATGTTCTGGATGAGGAAACACAGGTAAATATCATGACAAAAAGAACTTGGGAAGCTTTAGGAAATCTTGATATGATTCCTTCATTAGGAGGAATAGGACTATTCAAGGGAAATCTGATAAACCTATGTGGAAGACTCACCCAGGTATCTATGAGTGTTCATGGAGCTTCGACAGAGGAATATTTTGAGGTTGTTAGATTCATTGATGACAACGCCCCATTTACTATGTTATTAGGAAAAACCTAGATCGAGAAAGATCAAACCAGAAGAAAAGAAGAGGAGGCCTGAGAACAGAAAAAATAGGAATTAAAAGATTTCATGACTAGGAGGATAGCACAGTTGATTCCAGAACAGGAGAAAAAATTGAAGCTACTTAGAACCAGAAACTCAGATCACGAAGTTGAAAGAACACAAGAAGATTCATAGATGAGTAGAGCACCTACCCCAGATAAAGAAGAAGTATTACTCTCTAGTCCTATGAAAGAATCTCAACAGCGTGAAGCTTCTATGCCAAAAGAAGACAAGAATCAAAATGGAAAGAGGAATATCGAGATGAAGATAACCAAGAAGAAGGCTATAAAACTCAGTAAGAAGAGAGCAAATATTGAAAAGTTAAAGACAAGCCCAGAGGGAACTTCACATAAGGAAGATTTACAAAATTGGAACTTCGTCGGGATATCATAACATCGCCCCATGGCACTTCTCCATGACAAAGAAATATGACCGTTGGAAGCATTATAAACATTGGACCAACATTCCAAAATGGTTAGAACAAAATTTATGAACATAAACCTCACCATCGGATCATTGGGACCGTGCCGCAATGGACAAAACTACATTGATGGAAAACTTCTTATTCATTGGAGAGATCCGATATATCGTGTCTACTTAGTCCGTCGATTGTTGCACCAATAACACTTTTGGGAATTGTATCAGAGCTAACATGAGAACCCATTGCTACTGTTTTTTGCTTAGTGATATCGACACCAATTTTATTTCTTTGAGCACTCATCCATCCACCCGATTTTTCTGATCGAGAGCGTGCATGTCAGATGAGCTCAGCATTGTGGAGAAGTCAGTCGAGGAAGTTTTAATTGATATGATGGCTGAGAGAGTGATGTCTACAGGAGTTCAAGATTCCTTGACGCGAGGAGTGCAAGTCTCTCCATTGATTGCTCGTGGATCCAGACCATCCCGCCTGGCAGCAGAAAAGAGAACCAAGCACAGAGATGATCTATAAAATGCGAAGTTAATCCCGACCATCTTACCTGACTCTGGTCGATGCAATGAGTCATGACAGTGTCCCTAGGGACTTTGATTACACCATGGTTACTGCATACCTCCCAAAGGGGATACATGCAGTCAATACGTAGCAAGATAATATCAGGACGTTGAAGTTCAGTGACTTCAACCTAGGTGACCGAAAGAATTATAGCATTCTTTCTCTTTACAAGTATCTGACCAGGACGAAGGGAAACAACTTGAAAATAATCCCCCATCCATGGACTATGAACCTCGTGCAGTCCACCCTCTTGAATGTAATGAAAATCCCGTAGTTTAGAAGGCACCAGGAGGTTAACATGTGTGTTAAGCTCCTGCTCTCATGTTACCATGGTGGCTATCTATGGCTAGATAGACGCATCAAAGTCGATCTGACATTGATCCATAGGATCACCATGTTGATAATGTAAGGACCTGACCTGCAAGACTTCTACCCAAGGAAGGCTTCCAACCGTTCCCTGGCACAGAGAATTAAGGACAGTTACGACAATGTAGAAAAGGGAACGCGAGGCTACAAGGTAGCTTCCATCCAGAATGGCACAGTGCGCTTGGCCTGCCAGCTGATCACAAGGAAGTTAGTAAGGAAGAACCGACCTACACAAGTCTCAGGATTTGTTATTGACCTATCTAGGAAATGTGTAGAAGGACTCCAGATGAACTGGGTGAAGTACTTGGTCAACCAGTTGGAATTAGATTACCGTGAAGCTCAGAATCATGGCTATGAATTCCACTTTAGCTGGCTCTTGATCCTCCTTGCATTCACCACTTGGGAAATGTCAGAAGGTGTGACCTTCCTGGACATTGAGCCATTCGAGACACTCACTACGAAGTTCACCACACTTTGGCACTCAAGCGATATGGTAAAACAGTGGCAATCGAATGCAATTTTTCATACCTATTATCTCCAGCTGAAGAGGGCTATCGAAGATGTCCCTCGCATGATGCTAAACACCCTGCATCGGTTCTGACCCCTCATGAATTTCCATGCAGATAAACACTTCACTTATATCACCGTGCACGCAGATGAGCACAAAGAAGAGCTTCAATTGTACTACAAGCTCAAAGAGGAGGACCTTGAAGAGATCACCAAATATTGGTCTGCAGAACTCCTCATCCCCGCAGACCCCGTAGAAATGTCAGGCCCTGAACTAATCGACATCCTTGAGACCAATCATTAAGCAAAGGATCTTCCTGGACCTAGCATAAGGAAGAAGACCGAAGAGGTCCAAAAATTGAGAAGTGCATCAGAAGGAACTGCTTCAGTATCACCTGGACGAAGGGGTGATGACGAAGTAGAAGAGCCAAAGAGAAAAGAAGACCAAAAAAATAAAGGCAAAGTAACACCGCCTAGGGACCCCGCTGATGAGGTTGATCCCCTAAAGAAAAGGAAGGTTTCTCCCATGAAACCCACTTCCCAAAATAAATCTAGAGAAACCTTGACTAAGATGTAGACTATGCTCACTGTATATGACTTCGACTTTATCATCGCAGCTGTAGCAGATTCCTCCCAGGATATCTTGCAGAAACATGAATCCAAGCAAGAGAAGATGTATGATAGAATTGAGGTTGAACTTAGAGAGGTAAAATAGTCCCTTCAATCCAACCATGTAGTATCCACTACACCCCCACCATCAAAAGCACCTGATTTGGGAGATGGGCCTGCCCAACTCCGCAGACTAGCTGATGCGACCGAAGCTCGCCTTCGTTGTGCACATGAAGAAACTGAACATTCCATAGAGGCCCTAAATAAAGTACAACAAGTATTCATAGAGCAATGTCGAGTTGCATAGAAAGAGAAGGATTCCCTCAAAAATAAGTTTGAATAAGATAAAACACAGATCCAGGAAGAGAAAGAGCAATTGCTCGCAACATAGATGGGAGTAAAAGAAGCAGTCAACATAGCATTTCTCTTTGTGACAGGTTTAGAACAAAAGAAGGAATACCTAGTGGAACATCAAGTAGAGAAGCTTGCTGAAGTTATCCAATAACTTCAAGAGAGAATCTCAGACCTCGAGCTACAAACAGTGCCAAGTACCCTGCAAGACATGCGAGATCAACGAGAATGCACTACCCGGAGCGTAGTCGAGAGGATCAGAGCATTCACTCTAGAATTCAAAAAACTAAGTGCTCGTAGCACACAGAATTATGAGTGACTCACTGAATGTACTGAGCTAAAGTTACTGGAGTCACTGCTACAGGAGGCAAAGCAACAAGCAGCAACAATACAGGTGCAGTTGAAGCTCCTGTCAACAGTTGAAAGGATGAAGCGATCCCAAGAACAACGCACTGATCAATAGTAGGTCCACACTATTCATATAAAGTCATGGAAGTGACTCAAAGGCTCCAACCAGTCCAGGATGAAGATTGAAAATTGTTTAAGGAGATTGAAGGTCGAGGCGCAGAGTTGGAACAAGTAGTCACTACATTCCAACAACATTTAGGGGGACCTGTCAACGAAGCAGCCATTCAAGAGTTCATCGAGTAGGAGGCCCTGGCACAGCAATAGGTCGAAGCAGGTCGAGCCAAGATTGAGGCTTTTGAATCACAACTACCCAGACCAGAGTGACTCGGGATGCGTCATAGGTGAGTGTTCGGGGCCTGTTGGCCCTTGACCAAGTTTGAGGATCCTTGGTCATGTTTGGCCTATTTTTGGGACTTCGAGAAGCTATCGAAGACAAAGCGCAAGTCAAAGTAGATATCGTAGGATATCGACCCCTTTTTAGGGATTGTTGGGTTTTGGGGTTATGTAATGGGAATGGGGATGTTGGCCCATGGGTTTACCCATGTCTAGGCCCATTTTGTAATGTATAAATAAGTAGCTAGGTGATGTAATAAGAGGCCAGTGTGCTAAGTGTTAAATTTCGATCTATGTGATTGAAGGAGGGACAAGTATATGATGCTAAGTGATAAGTGTTAATTCCTAAGTGCAAGTGGTAACTGTAATTTCTTTGTTCATATTGTGTGAGGCTTGCAAAGCTAAGTGAAAGTGATTGTAAGAGACTGTGGAAGGCTCTGTGTTGTAACTCAAGGAATGAGGATCCAGCGAGGTGCACAGATATCCTATCCTCTGCGAAGTAAGATCTCAAGGCTCTGTGCATGTAGTTGATTGACCAAAGATAATAAAAGAGAAGAAGAGTTGGTAGACATATCCCTAGGGTGGGGGTGAACCACGTATATCCTGCTTTGTGATTGCTATGTTATTTATGTTTGTTCTATTGTCTATGTGATTAGATGTTTAGTGCACTGATGTATGCTTAGAAGGATCTGATATGGTAGCTTAGTACTGAATAATGTGAATGAATGCTAGATCTGGTCTATGTTGATATTCTTATTACTTGAATCTATTGGATCTGTCTAAATACTCTGTTGATCTATTGTTAGGGTTTAGCTGCATTGTAAAATAAGGCTAAATATTAATGAATTGTAATGGCTAAGTGCTATGTTAAGGTTTTGTAATCACAGATATTTGTCTGAGCTAAGGTTGTAGACACTGGAGTCATGCAACCACCCATGCATCTACCTCGGGTGAGACTTCATCTACTTCACAGGTGTTTTTGAAAGGGCTGGTAGTTAGGGTTTTGTTGGTGCGTTGTTGTAGCATTGAAACCTAGGTTTGCCCCTATGCCAACATGCACACATCAATAAAAAATTGTAACTAATGTCGATTTTAACATCCCAATAATCTTCAATGCAAAAGACAATGATTGTGTATCAACCCCAATCTTTAATAAACCAATTCAATGTCGATCCTATACTTGGACTGTCGTAACAATCAACAACCGAACCAACATGTTGTGGAAACCACACATACCCACATGTAGACATGAAGCGAGGCTATTATTTTCTCAATCAAAACAATACTGGTTTATCAAACACAAGGAGAGCGACTGTGTATTTTGAACTATCGAATTAACAATGTAGGTTTTATCCATTGTAATAACACGGGCAGTGACTCGATACCAAAACCAAAATGATTTTCACATGACCAACTGGGCGATCCTGTACTCAAATTTTCTAACAATACATACCAATCAAAAATAACCAATAGTAAACCCAACATGCTAGATGGTCTTCTCTATCAACCCTCAGACTGGAGGAGTTAAGGGTTTGCTTTATGGTTAACACAGGGAGAGAAGATCTGACTCTTCCCTATGGTGAAAACATCTTAGACCAATGACGTATACACAGAGAACACCACAACTTATTTCATAAGTAGGGTGATGAAAACCAGTGACAAGAGAAGCTATAACAGAGGAGTGAGGCTCCAATTCGGCCTGGTAATGACACTTAACACATGCAGGGTATAACCCTTGTATTTTTCCAGTCAGACAACCACAATGATAAGGTGAAGATAGGGTCGAGAAAGAATAAACTAACCCATTGTGAAACCTTTAGTGGTGAAACAAACCAATTCCCAAGTGAACAAAGCACAGTGACCAAGGTGCTCCAACCATTAAAAACCATAAAAGCCAAAGACTGGATACAACGATATGAATGCATGAAGACAACCAGCCACCCAAGACCAAACAAAGACCCTCCAATTAAACCAACAAGGTTAATAGAGATCCCTTATGGATGCTAACACACAAGATGACCAATAACACTATGACTTCCACATGATTGCAGAGAAAACCATCAACGCTCCATTTCAAAGTCACAGTTTTACACAGTTGCAATACTTAAAGAAATCACAAACCAATACACTTGAGCCAATATCCATTTCATAACCATGTCAGACTCATGAATGGACAAAAAAATACATACCTGTAATTGAACACCTTAAAACACTAGTTGGCCGAGTGGCTCGTCTCTGCTAAGAAATCAGAGCATAACCATAGCAACAATGGTTGAACAATAGCCCGACTAGGGTGGAAGCCAACAGAAGGAGTAAGGGTAACGTGCGGTAAATTCACATCGCCTCCACACAAATTTCATTAACTCTTTATTACATGCCAACCAGCTTTTCATTTACACCATTAATTTAAACCATGCATTGGAATCTGCATCTATTACTTGTCAAATGTGCCATCCACATCATACCTTTTGTTAGCACTCTGTAAATTTTGTCCGGCTGAATAGACAAACGACATAGGTAATTGTTTCAACCAACTTTAGAGATAAGGCACTAGCCTTCTCAACTCAGAGAGAGCTCTCTCATGTCACTTGATATATCTATGGCAAGTGGTCTAGATTTGTTTTTTTTGGGGGGGTTCTTATAAAATAATTGAAGAAATGAAGATAACATTTGGGTTATGGAGTCTGGAATGAACAATGCATTGTCAAAGCATGAAAACTATCAAGAGGAAAAGGATAAATGAGGCGATGAATCTGAGTTTATAACTGAAATTTGCATGGCATCAGAGGAAAAAGAAACATATAACTGCATCAGAACATATTTAAAATAAATTCTAAATTGGTTGAGAAGAAATACACATAGTCTAAATCGCTTAAGACAAGAGCATCGCAATGATGAATTCTGGGTTTTTTGTTTCTCCAATTTAGACAGATGAAAGCGTGAATGAAATATAATATTATGGGAATCACGTACTATGAAAGAACACAAAACTCATATCACCGCCAATTAGAATATTTTCGTAAACAGTCCAAAATCTGCTTCTGCATTTATATATTCATTCTAGCCCCAAATTTTACAAAGTCTTCCTACTCAGAGGGTAGGCTCCTTTTTTCTCCATGGCTTCTATATCCTCGAGATAATATATATATATATATATATAGGAATTACTTGTGGAATTCAAAACGTTTAAACTTCCCCATAATTCTAAAAATAGAGATCAGTTACAAAAAGGAGTAATTTATAAAGACAATTATCCTATTTTAAAGGGATCGTTACGAACAGGTTTGACATATCTAGTGCATTTTTCTTCGACCGCCATCTATCCAAAAAATTTCTAGAACATACTCAATCCTACCTAAGAGTTTATTTCAACTGAGTGATTTCCTCCTTTAAAGTGCTCAACCAAGCTAGTTGATTTTCCCCAACGCTCTCCATCGCCTCAACTCTGATTTCTTCTTTCTGTTGCTTGCTCTACTTCTTCTTCAATGCGTGCTTGTATATTTCATCCATGTGTCCGTTTATGATTAGGTACCTCATAATAGGGTTTAATATGACCCCTGATTTTGGTTCAATCGCAGGTTCAGTATGAAATTTAGTTGCTAATATCTGCACAACCCACCTTTCTCTCTTACTCATTGATAAGATTGACATGTTATTTGAAAACCCTGTTGTACTAGATATTGTTTGATTGGCATTGTCCATATCTTCCAACCTCACAGGGACCAAAATTTTGGCTCCCTTAGTTTTACAAAACTCAGGAAATAAATCCAGCTCGAGATTACTTTACTTATGCATGAGATGA
This sequence comes from Picea mariana, assembly GCA_032191745.1. Lineage (NCBI taxonomy): Eukaryota > Viridiplantae > Streptophyta > Pinopsida > Pinales > Pinaceae > Picea > Picea mariana. The sequence goes on along the minus strand of JASDQU010240627.1, from coordinate 57,890 downwards.
TGATTTCCCAGAGTAGAATAAGGCTACCCATATCTAAAGGTCGGTAGTCCTTGAATCCTAATAATGAATTACTGACAGGGTACATTTTTTTCCATGCTTCACCAATCTACTTTGAATGATGATATTTTGAGTTAGTTATACGATGACGTTCGCTTGACATCTCAGACGGGAAGTACCCAAACCAGCAATGTGAGGTGATTTGACTAGCCGTCACCTCCCCCCACGAGTTGTTGATTTGACACATTAGACCACATGACATCAAGGTTGTTTGGGAAATGGTTTTAGGCAAACTACTTTTCTCCCCGATGTACTTCTAAGGGTGCCATGCGTCCACTACTAAAACCACAATGGTTTATCCCAACCTGCCCTCACATAATTAGATTTTGTGCTACTTCACCGCCCGATATGGGTCTCAACCGTTGATCTAGGCTACTTAAATATCAACGATCTATAGGATTCCCTCTTTCACACTCCCGCTATATTTGTCTAGATTGCCGCCACATATGACCTGAGCCTCCAAATAACGCCCTGTCTCTACACTGCTTTAGTCACCTACTAAATTTGAACTCAGATTTCAAGCATAATCGTTATGGTGATAACATAGACTCCAAATGGGGATGCTATCCTCCTTGTGAGGTAGAAAATGACTATAGACCCAGTGCCTTCTTTGTTGGGCTGCCTTTCAAATGTGTGTGTGCATCCTGTTAGGTCTTGAATACTAAACGTCAAATCTTAAAACCGGATTTTTCAAACTGCTCTCCACTGGATGCTGAAAAAATACCACTCATATCTAACTATACATATTACTGGAGATTTAAAACATGTTGGAGTTACTTCAACACACACCTAGGATTTATTTTTCCTAAGTTTTTTATTTTTTTTATTAGTCATAATTAGTCATTATCCAGTCTCTTTCAGTTCACACTTCAGTTTGACTAGTTGAGTTGAGTTTAGATGTTGCATTGGGATCATCACCATGCAACATTGGGATCATCACCATGATAATTAGACCTTGCCTTGGTATCATCACTAGAGTGTTTCATTAGCCTTGATTCCCTCAGTTAACTCCTTACTACTCTCTATTCATTCATTTAACTGAAGACTAGTTGACTAGTTAACTCAACTAGGTGGCACTTCACTCCCATAACTGCCTGAGAGACTAAAATAGGTGGCAGTTCACTCTTGTAACTGTTGGTGCATGTCCAGATCACTCTAGACCACCACCATTGTGACTTGGTTCACCTCAATTCGAACTCATTGAGTTATACAGAGTATATCATGTGTAAATTATTCATTATTCATAACGGTTAATGAGAATTCTTCCATTCTTTCTCCAATTCTCTCTGTAAATGTGTGTATTACTGTTTATCTAGATCCATTTTGTGCAGGTTCAACACATTTACATGGTATCAAAGCTGATGGAATGCTAAGAAAAATCTACACCAAAATGTTTTGCAGGTTCAAAAGATTGAAGACAACGGAAAGATGGAATTCCAAAAAGAATTCATTCTTACACCTTACAACTATTTTGCATGGAAGGAGAAAATATCCATACATATTTGATCTAGAGGATTGTATAGGTTAACCATGAATACAGATACAGATCCGACATCAACCATAGAAAAATCCAAGTACTTAAATCGCATGGATGAGGCACTCAGAACAATTTGCAGTCTTATTTCTCCCAATCTCCTTTTTCATATATCTTCCTGTAAGACTCCCAATGAAGATTGGAAAATATTGGAAGGGATATTTGACAAACATGATGCAATGAGGGGACACATGCTGGAGGTGGAGCTGCTCACATTGGATCCAAAAAGCTTCAAGAATATCCAACATTTTGTTGACGGGCGAAATCTACCGTCCGTCAATTAAGAGAGTGGAACCGGTCCGGGGTTGCCTAATAACCCAAGCCGTTTGGAATGGACCACCCTGACGAGTTTAAAGGATCCGTTGGCTGCCCTAAGGTCTCGTATGGAAACTAAAGAGAAATGATTTGAGCTAAGAAATCTAAAGGGAAACTAGAAACTAATAAAACAAAAACAAAGAACTAAACTAATAAAGGAAACTAAAGCTAATAAAGCAAATTAAACTAACTATACTATTCTAACTATGAATTAATAACTACTTATATGTACAATATACTAACTATGATTATAATAACTCAAATCAACTACCTAATTATCATCTATGATGTTCCTTATTCACAAATATACAATATGGACAAACTACAGATTTGTTTAAAACCTGCAAAACTCATGTGATTGCTGCCCTGAGACAGCCAAGGGTCTCTTTTTTATCTTTTATGTTTTATGAAAAGGAAATAAAAGCTACTGAAATTAAATGATCTAATCTATATTACTGAAATTAAACAATGTAATATAAATCTAATTAAACTAACGTTTATATTATACTAATTAGTCAAAGCAATAAACACCTAACTAATTGACCTGGAAACGCTCCAAGTCTGTCTTGTGTATGATTGCTTCTTAAGATGATTGGAGGAAGAAATTCACACCATTTAGCCCTCAAGCTTCTCGCAAAGGATCAACTATAATGCTTCCTGAAGTACGTTACAGGACAAACAAGACATAAAAGAAATCATAGCAGTTTTATGATTATAAATTCCTGCAAAAGGGAACCTATTATGCAGCAAATTCATATATAACAATCCAATCTATGAAGAAGTCGAAAGCTATCATTCATAAAATGAATCTACAACTGTTACGTCCTTTATCTATTTAGGAAGAGACAGAATATGTATAACAGTAAAGAAATTATATCACTTGAATTTGATTTGGATAACAAAGTAATACTAAACCATAAACAACATGATATACAAAACATGGAACAAAGTGTTGATGTATTGAAAAGCGAAAGCTATGACAAGACACCAGTTCTGCTCCAGTCTGAATCAAAATTACATATCCTTGTTCTCCCTCAACTGAGGATGATCGATTATTACAAAACCATAGGTTTATATAGGTTTCTCACAAGGTAAAACCTCCTTGTGAATAAATTCAAATAAGTTTATACAATCTGGGAATAATCTCAAAATCCCTTAAACTAAGTAACTAAAAATGCTAATGAAATCCTTAAGATATCTTCCAACTGATCCTCATATCCATTACCAATTCGAATTTTCCTGTATTAGACACAAAGATCAAGTTAGAGGAGTATTTTATTAAGAAAATAATAATAAAAAAATGACTTCTATAGACTCAGCTACAGAATCTTCTGATTCTGTAGCTGGTCTGGAATAGTAAACAGGACCAGATATATAATCAAAT
>JASDQU010240627.1:36445-47460 GCA_032191745.1 Picea mariana | reverse complement strand
GTAAAGTGATTGAACTAGAGTGGAGGAGAGAAGGTAGATCTTGAGGATTAGATTGCAGGCCAAGGATCCTGGTGTGATCTAGTTCGCATTATATAGATCTTACCCATCCGAGGAGAGTTGTAAGCATGTGGTGCGAGAATTGCAGAACTACCATAATAAGAGAGCCAAGAGCCAAATCTTTGTGGATGTAGCCCAGAAGGGGGTGAACCATGGTAATACATGTGTAATTTGATGAATGCATGTATATATTTTTCATACTTTTAGTAGTTAAACGCTTCGTGTAATGAATGAATGAGTTATTATATTGGTTGTTTAATTGTTGTTGAGATATCAAGAAAAGATGCCATGGAAGTTAAAATATAAAAGAGAATAACAGTAGTTTGTAACACAAGTTAGAATAAATGGCTCAAAATACAGATTCCATCTCTCTTTCTCAATCCTAGGCTATAAAAAACTAAGTCTTACAACCACCCATTTAAAGCTATCTCAGGTGAGGCTACGCAGTGCATTCTGTGTACTGCGTTTCCTTCTTGTTTACCAGAAGGGCCGATAGTTTTAGGCTTTGTTGGTACCCTGAAAGATATGAACCCTGGGTCAACAACGTGGTCAGTAGGAAATAATAGTTCATTAAACCAACAGGGGCCTTTCCATTCAAATTGAATATAGATGTTCGGGATTTCGATTTCTTAGAGTAGTTATGAACTATAAAATACCTCTTCAGACCAAGTATCTAGGCTTCTAACTCTTCCCCCTTTTTTATTTCTCCATCAAAAGTAGGCGGCTTGGCTTTCTTAAATTCTTCAGTGTCACCTCCCTTGGAGTGCTTTCTCTTCTTCCCTCTCTTCTAGGAATGGGAACTGGTCTCACTGTTGGACAGTTCCTTGGAGCTTTCTACTCCTTCACTAGAGGAATCCTCAGACGAGTCTCTAGTTTTAGTATGCTTTTTGGCTCCATGATGAGCCTTATTGTGAGGGTTTCTTCTTCCATTGTTGCTTTCAAGTCTGTGCTTGCATCTCAGGTAGACTCTGAGTTTTCTGAGGGTAGTGTTTTTCCATGTTGTTCGATGCTGGCCCATGTTGCAATTACCTTTCCATGTGTGACAGGATTTGCAACTGGACTACATTTATTTCATCCTCTTTTTCCCAGTCCTTCATTAGCCAGACATTGTCATCCTTAAAGCCTTGCAACTCAGTCTGAGACTTCTGACAGTCTTAGCCATGCTTGGAGGGGTTTCTACCATTCTTTTTTCATCAGAGAACATTATCAGTATGGATATATTAGTCATTATTTCCTACACATCAACATCCATTGAATTCCATATATCGGGTAAATTCGAGACTCAAGGACCGTTAGATCGATAAATCGATCAAGATCGATCGTTGTTCATAGTATTTGTGGTTAAATCCCTAATGGGTAAGGAAAAAACATGCTCGTTGATCACGATCAGATCAACAATCTTCATCAATATATACCCTAAATGTAGTCGAGGTTTACACTAAAGATCAACATTCTAGATCCCAAGTGTCCACAGAAGTTACACACGAGTTAATAAGAGACATATTCTCCACTGGTGGTTTTGCAACATTCACTATAGAAACGTTGCAGTTGATAATTCCATGGTGACACTCTCGAGGTAGATTTTATTATCATCTGCATATCTCTCAATTTTCCATGAGAGAATACCACTTGGTAACAAGGGTAGAGTGTTTCTAGGTTTAAGTGTTCAGTCACATAGTTAGGAACCAATAGGCCCTTATGGATAGGGTATCTTAGCATGCCCTCCCCCATTATAACTCTCTAATAAATTTCATTTGACTCTTTTAGTGAGCCCAAGAAGGTAAAGTGTAGTTTCTTGCTATGATACCAATCCCCATAGGTAGATTTTGAAGGAATGGGATATTAAAATTTCATTTTCCTTAACCAATATCAAACCCCCTTTTGATGGCTTCATCATCCTTTTCTTGACAAGGGATTTCCAATGACTGTAATATCACTCAAAATGGAGATTTAGATAAAAAATTATAGCCTCTCAAAGTTCGGGCCACTTCACCGGCACGTGCCATCCACGTTGTGGCGCAGATGTGGCATTGGCCTCATCATATCCCTTCCTGTGCTCTATCAATTTTTTTCTATCACAGTCCTTCGATTTCAGGGTTCTTTTCTCGGGGTGTTTCTATGACATTTACCACACACACTCTGATGGACAAGTCTGTTGGCCATTTCTTCTGAAAGATCGGTCGGTACCTGAAATTGGCAATGGAAAGTTAGGGTTGGATCGATATTTTCTTGGTTGTATCATATCCCTACAACATGTAGCCTCCTTTTCGCGTGACACACAGGACATTTCCCATTAACTGCATGAGTTTCCATCTAAGGATGGATGGTCCAGATCTTCTATGGGGTCCTTTGTACTTTGGTAGATCAATGGTCGGAGTCGTGTCTCAGAGCATCCCTGCCAGAGTTCATGTCCATATTCCACCCCTAAATGGGCCTTGTGATGAATGGTCAGAATAAGGTCTCAAAATGTTTCCGTTCTTGCCCGATCAACAACCAACATTTCATCTCAGAGCCTCTCCCATGGAGGGTAACACCTTGACCCAATACAGAGGTTTATTGCGATGGGTGGCTATGATTTCCCTTCGAAACTCCCCCTCCCTTGAATGATCAATGGTTAGATATCCTCCTTGGATTCCCTTCTTGACGCACCAATGCTTAGATCTTCTCCTCGAAGTCCGTCCTCAGGGTGTATCCTTGTGATCCACTATGAATAACCCCTTGTGATGAATGACTAGGATTCATTATCAGGGTTCCTTCTACTCTTATGGATAAATGACCATTATGAAACCTCATAAATCCTCTATAAGAGTGTTTTCGCGGAGGGAACTCCAAAAAGCGTCATGTGATGGACGATCCAGATCTCTTCCCTGAGATTTAAGGGTCAGGATTTAGGGTCAGTTTGTTGGTCCTCTAGGCCACCTTTGTGTGCATTCCTTGGTCTCGGTTTTTCTCCATATGACACCTTTCATCCCAACCACATCCATTTCCAAGTCGACGAGATATGTTTTACTTGTTTCATATCACATTCATAGCCTCGATCGACCCAAGGATTATGACATGTGGTGTCACCCTCGTTGGATGCGTGGATCCCCATGTGGATCTGACATTACCTCCCACTATAAACTCTCTGGGAAAATGGTAATGTTGTGGAAAATTGACGGTCATTACACATCGACACCCCCTCCCTCCCCCGACCAATGATCCATATTAATTCTCTTAGCAGTCTCATTGAGGTCAAACCTTCTCAGGTTCTATGACCATTCTGATTAGCCTCCTCCAATGGACGGTTGAGATCGTACGATATCATGGATCTGAAAATTCTTGTTTAACAATGTCTATCCCAAGGTACAATCGGGGATCCCCCTTTTTTTCCTTCGTCCATTCACTGGTTGAAACGTAACCTCTCTGAACACATTGGCGATCCTAGTTAGCAGGGTATGTCATGATGACATCACCTATTCACTTTGTCTCATTCAAATGAGACCCACTATGATCTACAACATAGATTCATCATGGCCTCGGCCCAATGGAAGACATAGATTTTCCATTTTATTTCCTTTCTCAGACTACCTCCCCCCACGGCTTCCAGGGTCATTTCAACCAGGGAGCTCCAATCACATCATTCACTGATAATCTAACAACTTAGGATTGTCCATGGACCTCCTTTGATAGATCAACGAACCTCGTTGACTTTGGGGTGTACTCAACATGCTTCACCTTCAACCGCGTTGGAGGGTTAGGGTTTCTTCGCTTCACCAGATCAATGAGTGAGGTCAAATAATAACTTCATCTCGATAAAGGTCCCATATTTAGTCCTCATACAATATCAAATGTCAAAAATTATCTAAGGTGGGTTAGGGTTTATCCTCTTAGTTTAACGATCTTCTTTGGGACTTAGCCACTTTCATAAGGCCCTTCCCCAAGTTCCTTGTGATATTTACCGAGTTCAAAGGACCTCGTGCTCATCCAAGGAACTCTATGCTTTTTCACATGGTCTCCATGCTTCACCCATTCCCGAAGAAACTTGTTGATTTCAAGAATCCAAAACAACGATAAACAAGGGTACACACACACACACACACACACACACACACATATTGGCATGAGAAGGGATACAAAGATGCATGGAGTAAAAAGAGGCATATTTCCTCTTAGATTTGAACAGAGGCTTAAATTCTGCATATGGACAACAACTATGCAAGCTCTCATTCTTTTACATTTATCATTGAGGAAATCTTTCAAAAATATATATATACATTTCTAGATAATTTACAAAAGACAGAGGCTGCTTGGAACCAAGAACATAAGACTTCTATGCAGATAGATATGTTATGCGATTACAAGACATTTCCAGAATACATTTTTAAGCTTGCAAATTGAATAATCATATTCAAAGGTGTCACACTACCCATCCACTTAATTAAATCAATAAACATAAACATACATGTTACTTATCTACTGAATTTGAGTTGTGTTGGATATTGTTGTAGGGTGAACTTCTCTCCACCCAACCGTAGGTAAGGTTTTGATGTCCTCTACTACAACCATCCACCCTCAAACTAGGGTACGATGCCACAAGAGGAGTTCTATAATATTTCTAGGGAGTTTTCTGCAACTTCTCTTCTCTACTTTGCTTTCTTGTCTCCCCCTGTTCTGTCCTATCCCATTCATGTATATCTCTTCATTCCTATCCCTGCACCCTCTTTTTGTAGTCTTCCTATGCGTGACTTTGTGGATTGGGCCAGAAGTTTCCTGAAGGTAAGTTGACCATCCTTTCTTTACTTCTAAAATACTTTTTCTAGCTACTATCTTGAATGATAATCAGTTTCCAGGGTTGGGGATAATTCATGTCTACACCATTTTAATTAGATAAGGTATTTTATGGAAGATTCATTTAAACTAGTGATGGAATCTCTCTTTCCCACTCCTCTCATGACATCATAACCTGTGAAAGACATCCTTTTAAAAATAGCTCAAAATTCTATAGATTATAGCTCAAAATTCTAAAAATAGCTCAAAATAACTCTTTCCTTGCTCACATATAGATTATGTCTATTGTTTTTCTACAATAATACTTATAATTATAAACTGGGGAAAACAAGTGTGTTACAAAGTTGTGCTAGATTCTTTGATTCTTCAATGGAAATAACTACAACATCAAATTTTATTGGCAAGATCCTCAAAACCTTCTCAACAAATTTCTAGTCCATTATATCTTCACCATGTGTTCTTAACTGATTTACTACCTTCATCATCTGAGTCATAAATTGGTCAATAGACTTAGAATCCTTCATCTTCAAATTCTTAAAACTTCTCCTAAGAGTTGGAAACTTTGTTGTTTTTACTTTGTTTGTGCCTTCATAGGAAATATCTAAAGTGTCCCATGGTTGTTTGACATAATTTGCTGCTACAAATTTTGGAAAATTTGGGTCTTCTAATCCTTGCTTAATAGTACATAGTGCGTTTGAATCCTTCTTTCTATTTTCAATTAATTGAACTCTTTGAGAATTTTTCATAGTTTGGGTGGTTGCTAGATCTAGTTCTATGAACCCATTTACAACTACAACCCAACAATCCTCAGAATGAAGCAATGTTTTCATCTTGATTGACCAAACTTCATAATTTGTACCTGTCAAAATGGGTCCCTGAGGCTATCCTAGACTACTTGTAGATGTTGTTCCCTTTTTTTTTATGCAACTCTATCAACCTTGATCACCAAATTTAAATTTACAGAATTTAAACATTTCTTATTGCTTAGACCAAAGGATTTGTAAATCTAAAAGTCTTTGCTACTAGAATCCATAATACCCAAGTTGGAGATCTCATAAATTTGTTATAATTTTACCCCCAAAAGTGCAATTGTCAATTGATTTTAGGGGTTCTATCACAAACCCCAAAAGGGAAAACCTGATTGCAACAATTTTACAACGAATCAAATGATCTCCTTCTTTGGAACTAGCCTGGAATGTTGTATGATGGAGCGGCATATGGAATTGATCCTCTCCTCGTTCTCCTTATCACTATCTACAATGAACGACTTGTTGGGGACATCTTTGACTCCCTTAATAGTTGAACAAGTATTGATTGAAACAACATCACGAGAATTATAATCCCTCTTCCTCTAAGACAATGTTGTTCTATGAATTGACTTTCTCAAAAATTGATTTTCTATGTCTAAATTCTTCCACACCTCTTCTTTCAACTAATAGGCTTACCTATGGATGACTTCTTATCTAGAAACTTGGACAAGCAATAAAACAAAGAAATAAATAAATAATAGCACTCATCACCACTCAATCCCTAACCTTGGGGTTTGTTTTTTATTTTCTATTGGTACCTTGCCATACACTCCTCTCAACATTGACACATGCAAGAGCCCTTCACTTGATTGGGGAAGGATGGATCCAACCTTGCTCTAATACCAAACTAAAAAAAGGAGGTAGGGAAAATACTAACATAAAACAATTTTCTACAAAATATAAGATTAAACACAAGAACACTCTGGCTATTCTTACAACCAAATAATTCTAAACTATCGAGTCCTTTATTTCTTCCACACACCTTTCATTACTTCATGAAATTATATTAAATACATTGAAAAAGATCTCGCTAGAAACAATTAGATCTAACTACAAATAATTGTCTAGTTGCAATGCCAAGATCTAACTGCTATTTGATCATGTTAACCTCGGGATGCATAGACAAAAAATAATTCAACTAATTAAACTAGCTAGGTCAACAGGAGCAATTACATTATTCCAATAATAAGTAGCAATTGTAATATCCTTCTATGCAATAAAATATGCCAACTTCATGGTGGTTATCACCCTTTCTGTATTGGTCTCATTTATAGTCACTATGTGTTCTAGAATGGGCTTTGCCCACCTTTCAGTTTCATACACATTTTTCTAAATTTATGTTTAATGAATAGGATATTTTGAATGATTTGTCATAACATCATATCGAATTGTATTACATCCATTTTTCCAATACGTCATGGAGCTTGAGTTTTGTATATCTCACAAAATTTGCACATCATACAAGGCTTTCCATCTACAACATTGATACTATACACCCAATGATGTTTTATCTTCCACTCTTCTCAAAATTCAAGTTTTGAGGAGGTCTTTCTTCTCCTCATGCTACTAGTTCCACTATCTTGTCCTTGCTTGTCTAAATCATCGACAAATTGTTCAATAGTTTCATCCTTCAAATTAGATAGATCTGAAATATCTTTAATATTAACAATTTTTTACATTGTAGAATATTCATAAAGTTATTCCATAGCTGATTGACTTTTATTTTTTGGAGGCATTTCTATTTGAATAATTTACCTAAAGACAAAACAATTACAATAAGAAAATAATTTTAAAACGAGGAAAAAAAAAAAACTCATAACATAGATCATTTAAAAGATATTTTTTTTCCCATGAAAAAACAATATCTTGCTATTATTAAAATCAAAGATAATATGTGCCATATAGACTTAGTCCCTGTAACTAGAACTTAAACAATTTCCTACCAAAACATACAAGGGAGAGAAGTTCCAAAAATTCCAATAAAAAAGAGCATCTTCATATAGATATACAAAGACACTAAATATCTACTGACATAAATTGTTTTCAGCCTCAAAAAAATTCTATCTACCCTGATGAAAAGTAATAACCATCTGGAAAATAGACTAAAAGTTAGTCAAAAGGAATAACAACAGTGCTAGACAACACCCCATTTTGACAAATTTGATAATATAAAATGTCATATGGAAGGCCCACAACATTTTTAGATAATTTGTCCACAATTGAATTATGAACCTTGTAAATATGGGAGAAGGCAATGTAGACAAATTCTTCCTTGAGACACATGATTCTCCTTTTCCATTGATCAAGAGCTAGCACCTGTAAATTAACCATTCCTAATGCCCAACTTGTAATCACTTTAGAATTCCCCGGTACTTGAAGATTGTCCAATTTGATCTTTCTACCAAGCCATAGCAAACCCTAGAGAGAAATCATCTCAACTTTTGTATTTGTTCCTTTCCCTCCCCCAATGTATGCATGCATTGAAAAATGCTATGAAAAATTTAGTACAAAACCTACTCCCCAAAGTCCATTATCAGCTACACCATCAAAGAAACCTACAAGCATATTCACAAATAAATTAGGCAGAGAATAGCAAACAACTTTTTCATAAGACGAGAATTTTATCCTTGTGAAATTCATAAAAACAAGCAATATTTTACTTCGAAGAGGGCCAAATTACGTGCTATCCAAACTCCCCACATTATAAAGATAGGAAATTAAGTCAAATAATGCCTTTCCTTCACCCAATTTTGCATACAAAGATCAATTGAACCACCTTCCCAAGTACCTGATAAATGTAATCTACCACAAACTAGGGCCTGTTATCGCTCAGTTTGTAGGATAGGTCAAGTAGCTTGAAAGGAAAAGTCAAACTGGCGTAACAGGAGCTTCCCCACCCACTGTCACCTCAATGGGGAGCTCTTTCTATTTAGGGTGGCTAATCCCAAGGGAGACATCCCTAGTAATCTGGGGTATTGAAGGAAAAGGATCAAGGGTTCAAGGCTCAAAGGTTAAAATAAGCTTTCCCTTCACAGATTACTGCCGAGAGATAGTCAAGGGGAAGGTATTCCACTGAAAAGGGGACCTGCTTGCGAGACAAGGCAATGATAAAGCTAAAAGGTGCAAGCAGTGGTTAGTACTTCAATTGCCAATGACTATCAATATAAAATACACATGAGCATAAATAAGTGTAATTATTGACGAAGTCAATGATTGCAATAAAAGCTATGGCTTTAAATATTACTTCTTCAATAAATACAAAATGATAAAGCATTCAATGTTCAATATCAATCCTTGAGTTATCACAATGATTCAAATATCATAAATATGCTCACATATATAATGTTGCTGCATCACTATACTACTAGGGGTGACGTCAACCCTATTTTAGGTTAGTTTAGCTAGACAAAAAAGTGGACGTTTTGCTAATTGGGCCAATGAAATTGCTCAACACTTCAATGTCTATCAAAGGATGACCTAGCCGCAAATTTTTATACTAGTCTAAAGTTCAAATGAGGCAAGACGTCATCAGAGAGTTAGGGTTAATAAAGTCGCTAGGGTTAGTTAGGGTTTCAATTTAAGAGTTTTGTGAAGGTTGTTTTAACACAAGAATCTCAACGTTTAATGTTTAGACTAGTGCCTTAGGGTAAATGGAGTCAAGGAGTACGGCTATAGGCTTGGAAGGATCTAAAGCTAAGGACGGGAGAGTTAGGCTTAATGCTGCTGCAATGGCAGGGCCATGAAGTCAAAACCCTAAGGGGAGGAGGTTCATTCCGGTGGAGCTTAAGCTAGGCCTCATGCTCCTCCCTCTTTCCTTAAAACTCTTTGGCAAAAGCGGCTAGGTTTAAAATATAAATCTAGGGATGAAAAGTGTTGTAGAGCCAAGGATCTTCAAACCCTAAAGGTCAAAACCCTAGGTGTAAAGTCAATTAGGCCTAGGACGTCTTCCTTCTTCCACTTATATTTCAAATCTAACTCAGAAAAAGAAGAATTAGTGTAGCAATGGCTAGGCTATATCCTTCTTAATCAAATGGCTAAACAAGTTCTTATCATGGGGACATGAAGCAAGGACCTACTTGTGTGCTTGCTCCCTAGGGTTTCAATGATTAAGCAAAATAACAACAATGTAACCATAAAAGTAAGATATTTAACCTATAACCATTCAATCAAGAAGTTTTGCATGCAAAATATACTTACAAATCAATGAAGAGGCAATCAAACCCTAGTTGTAACACCTTCCAATGATAAAAACACCATACACATGCCAAAGATAATCCTCCCAAGTGTAGCGCCTCAACTCCAAGAGCCAATAATCCAAGACAAAAGACTAGAAAGAGATCTCTCACAAGAGAGTGAGTTGTGTTATCAAAATGAGGCTCAACGTCCTGAATTTATATCATCCAAATGACCTTTAATTACAAAAATAGGTCATTAAAACAATCGACAAGGCTAACTTACAATAATTACATCATTTTTCACATTAAATGCTAAAATGCCAAAATTATGAGCTAAAAAGGGGACGTCAGGCCCCTGTGAGGGAGACGTTGGCCCTTATTGGGCATGATCAACATCCAGAAAGCAAAACATTGGCCCTTCTAGGGCTCTTGCAGGCTGCCACATGTGCCAAACGATCCAGGCACTTTGCCACATCCTCCAGAAAATGTCCAGCCTTCCCTGGTGGCATCCTGTCCATCAAAGCCATCATCTCATCTGCAGGGGGTGATCCCACCTAGGTCAATCTCTTCCAAAGTGTCCTGGTGAGGACGTCCTCCTGTCTTCTCCGTGCAAGGGCTCATCAAAACATTGTCTTGCCTCTGCCATCCCAGCAACCATCTGATGGGCTCTTCAGCCCCATGGAGGTCCGAGCTAATCATCTCCCCACGTGTATCGGTCCTCTGGTACCTGTTCGCCAGGTATGGTCCTGCACATCAAAGACTACGCCCTCCATGGGCTCATCAGTCCTAGAGATCATAGCAATGAAAATCATATTTCATCATTAAAGTTATCAAATAAATGCATGAAATTCCTAGCATATCATCAAATAGCTCAAAGATATTAGATAGATCTACTATACAAAGCTAAGGAAAACCGACAGAACAACCTGTTGGGCTAACACCCACAAGAGATGGAAATTTTCCTCAGAAGATCATTCAAGCCATGTTTTATGAGGTGATATGGTTTAGGGATGTCCAGTCACAGTAAGACCAAGGGTAGGTGTTGTCTTTGGGTGCCTTTGTAGGAGGCGAGTTATACCCGTCATGGATGCATTTTTTCCAAACCCTTTATTGCCTTAATCTTTTTCATTTATTGCTTTTCTTTCTTTTTTACTTCAAGGTCTGACCAAAGGACACTGCCTTGGCTTGGTGACCAGAGCTAACA
>JASDQU010240627.1:8937-29947 GCA_032191745.1 Picea mariana | reverse complement strand
CGGCTCGTGATGAGACCTCCCATCCTCTTGGTTAGGTCTTGTTTTATTATTTTTCTTAGGGTCCCTTTAGTTTCTTATCGAGAGGCCTTTTATTGCCTTCTCGGGGATCCCCTGGGCGAAGCATCTCTAGGTTTTATTTCCTATGGCTTTTATCTTTTACCAGATGCTTTTACCCCCTGGGCCTTTAGCCCCTTCTTCCCACAAGACAAAGTGTAACCCTCAAAGGTCATCCTAATGGCCGGACTAGGGGAATGGGATAGATGTGCGGGGTATAAGATGTAAAATGATAAAAAATGGTGGGAGTAGACGCTGGCTCTACAAATCCCCCTTGNTTTATCTTTTACCAGATGCTTTTACCCCCTGGGCCTTTAGCCCCTTCTTCCCACAAGACAAAGTGTAACCCTCAAAGGTCATCCTAATGGCCAGACTAGGGGAATGGGATGGATGAGCGGGGTAGAAGATGTAAAATGATAAAAAAAATGGTGGGAGCGGATGATGGTTCTGCAAATCCCCCTTGGTGGCAAACCAAAACCCATGAATATCAACTTGCCAAGTCACCCCATCAATCACCCCAACAGTGATGAAGTGGATTAGTGTATGATCCAAGCAGTCATCAGAAATGAAAGGAACCTAATGCATATATAAGAGGTTTATAATGATCAAATATGACACATACCATGATATCCTGGACCAATTACCTCATGGAGCAAGAGTCATCTCCGATGCAAACCCAAGCTGGTGGTGATGGAAGTTGTTACTGCTGACAGGAAAAATCTGGCGAAGAAGAAGAAAGATGGGTCCTCCAGGACCATGCTCAAGTCAATCCTTCTCTCGGTACTCCATGTCCAGGACCCGTGGGCCTCGAGACATGATCCCTAGTTATCCCTAGATATCGGGGATAACAAGGCCCATATTGTTTTGAAGAAGGAACACTGTATAAATAAATGAACAGTTGTTTCCCCCTGCTTCAAACACAATTTGCATATACCAGGGCCTTGATATCCTCTTTTTTGCAGACTTTCCCACGTTAGGATTTTTTCTTCCAAACAAAGCCACATAAACATTTTAATTTCTTTGGAAGATTCCATTTCCAAAGCTTTAGGAACCACCATTTAGCTATGATCATAGAATTTACTGATGATATGGCCTCATAGGCCAATTTTGCAGTTACCTTCCCTTCTGATTCATTCCATCCCCATTCATTCCATACCGACACTAGTCCGAAGCAGAAACCATCCGTGGAGAACCCCACACGGGCAAAGAATAAATTAATAAATGCATTACCCACTGATATACGCAACGCAATAGACCGAATCTTCACAAAAGTCAAGTTATAGCTTAATTCATTTATAATAATCATGAGCCCATTCACAGTCAAATTCAATGCATGACTGCGCTGGCATTCCATGATATAAAAATTGAAGGACCAACGTAGCACTGACCACCATTATATAAAAATCGAAGGACCGAGAAAATTCATAATTTTGCAATTTTGATTAATGTGAATTTTTTAAAATTTTAAAATTTTAAATGGAATTTAAAAATCTAGAAAATATATTATAACATGGTAAAAATTATAAGCCAACATAATCTCGCTGAATCATGATTCGTTGTTGACTTCCAGCTGAAATCATGGCCTGAAAGTGCTTTCTTTTACTTTCTGTTTAGCTTACACTTTACTGGCCTGCATATATTATAGACCCAACTCTACCCATGTTTTCCTTAATTCTGACCACTTTTCTATCAGTTAGACTGTAGTTTTTTACTTTAATTCTCTCAGTCGGACCGTGGTTTAGCTGTAAATTGCTAAGAATTTATCATGGCTAACCTAGGTTCTATTTTGCATTCTTGCATAGGATCAATTTAGGATTCCTCAAAGGACATGCAATAAGAGTTTTTAAGCCAAAAATGGGGTTGGTTTGAAACCATTTTTCGCTCAATTGGACTGGACTCTTGTATAACAGTAAACTGTTTAGAAATTATCATCTCACCTAGGTTCTGTTTGCATTGTTGTATAGGATCTACCTGAGAATCCTCAATGGACATGCCCAGTAGTTTTATGCCAAAAATGCGACGTGTTTGAAAATTAAGAAAAACACAACATCGAATTCTACTTGAACAGTTTTTACACTTCAGCTTATTCATCCTAATCAGAATCACCAAATAACAAATAACAAAGTAAGTACGCAACCTTTTCTTTTAATTGCTATGTCTGCTTTGTCTATCGTTTTTTATTAATTAATTTTCGATGCATATATTCTTTTCACTGGGATAGCTTCCCAAAACATGATGGAATTGTTAAACTGGAGGAGTTCTGCTTTAGGTTGATTGCAATTGCCCACTGTTATTACACAGTCAAAGAATGAGAAAAGATACTTTTAGGAGGTAGAGCCAAATTACAGCACAAAGAGAAAAGCAAACAATATTCACTGGAATTGAGGGCAATGATGTGGATAATCAACACTTCCTGAAAAGACAAAAAAAATAATAGGTGTTCTAGATAGGAGTAGCTTAACTCGGGAGCAAACAGATCCACTTTTCAGGTAAAAAAATGGGTCTGAATCCGTCTAGATTTTCAGGGGTAGCCTGAGTTTTGCCCCATTTTCTGAATCAAAGTTTCATGCATTTCAGAATCTTGCCACAGGGGTTTTGCCCCATTTTAAACCAATCCAGATGCTCAGAAAATCGACTAAAGTTCTG
The DNA here is from genome assembly GCA_032191745.1 of Picea mariana. NCBI lineage: Eukaryota > Viridiplantae > Streptophyta > Pinopsida > Pinales > Pinaceae > Picea > Picea mariana. The sequence continues at coordinate 27,247 of JASDQU010240627.1, read as the reverse complement.
GATTGACCAGAAATTTAAAACCGCACCGTGGGAGGACCGGCCGAAAAGAACACTAGGGAGGAAAGTTTGCTTCCGAGTTAACCTACTCCATTCTAGATATAGGGAATGGGAGTCGGGGCGTGAGGGTCAATGTTATTGGCAGTTCGAGTACCATAAGTCATGAGTTTGGTGCAAAAACTGAGAGTGGGATGATGAAGCAGTCCTTCTATTCTAGAGACAAATTCAAACTCCAAGGACAGAAAGCAAAACTTGTATAAATGCTAGATGAGGTGAACCATGAGCTAACAAAAGACTTCCTAAGTCATTTACCGTATGATAAATTAAACCTTCCAAACTTTATTATGGTTAATATATATAGAAAAAATACATCAACAAAGCAAGCCAAGTAAGGATGGGACATATTACAAACCTCTTATCAGGGTATGGACAAAGTAAAGACTACAAAATTGTAGATTCTTAGAAGATATTTTGAAACCATGTCAATGAAAGATTCAAACACAGTAGATTCATTCTACACCCAGTGCATTGGACTGATAAATCATATTATGTCTCATGGTGAAACCATAGAAGACAAAACGTTGTTGAGAAGGTACTTAGGAGTCTTCCTCCTAAGTTTGATACCCTTGTTGTGACCCTAGAAGAGAGCAAAGACTTGAGTCAGTTCATTCTAGATGAACTACACGCTTCCCTCATCAATCATGAACACATATTGAATATATCAAGTATGTCATTAGAGAATGCATTTTCCATGCAATCATCTATAAGTCGTGGAAGAGGAAGGGTGGGAGCTAACTCTAAATGCAGAGGAAGAAGTTCTGAAAGAAGTGGATGCAGTAGCAATCCTAGAAATACTGGTGGAAGAGGTCAAAACCCAAGCACCAGCCAGTCAAGTTGTCAAAGAACTGACAAATCAAAGATTCAATGCCATTACTGTAAAAAGTATGGACATTATGCATATAAGTGCAGAAAGAGACAGTATAATCAGAACAAGTAAAGTCAAGATCAGTCACACAACGCAAATATCCAAACTCGCCCTATGTTTATGGCGTGCGTTGTAGTTGTTCCTGGCACAATAGAAATGTCTAATATAGTGTCACCAGTTGAGGGAAATGTTGCTCAAGAAAGTCCATGTGACATATGGTACTTAGATTCGGGTTGCAGTAACCACATGGCAAGGAACATAGAACTGTTTTCTAGTTTGGATGAGTCAGTCCAAACCAAGGTTACACTTAGAACAAATATCCAAGTCACTGTCTGTTGGCACAGGGGCAGACCCTGGGTTCAACGTTACAACAGCTCGCCAACAAAACCCTAACTACCGGCCCTTTTGACAACACCTGCGAAGCAGATGAAGTCTCACCCAAGGTAGAGGCAGGGGTGGTTGCAGGACTCCAGTGTCTGCAACCTTAACTGGGACACGGATCTTTGACTGTAACACCTTAATAGAACACTTAGTAGTTATAGTTCGTTAATATTAAGCTTAGTTCACAGCGCAATTAAACCCTAAGAACAGATTGGTGTAGTATTCACACAGATCCAATAATAAGCATACAAATAGAGATCAGATCTAGCATTCATTCACATTATTCAGCACTATCATATCAGATTCATCTATCATCTAACAACGCACTAAGAATTTAATCATAGAAACAAGAAAGAAACTATAAAGCACAAAGCATTCACAACACCAGATATACGTGGTTCACCCCCACCCTGGGGATATGTCCACCAAATCTTCGTCTTCTTTATTAGCTTCTTTCAATCTTCTTACATGCACAGAACCTCAAGATCAACTTCACAGAGAACAAAAGATCTGCGCACTCTTCGCTAGATCTTCCTTACAACACAAAGCCTACATACAATCTCTTACGGTCACTTGCACCTAGCTCTGCAAGTCTCACATAGTATGCACAAAGCATCTACAATCCCCGCTTGCATTTAGCACTTAGCACTTAGCTCTTAACACTTAGCACATCAAATCCTTCCTACATCGCCTAGCTTTCTATTTATACATTACAAAATAGGCCTAATCATGGGTAAACCCATGGGACGACATTCCCATACCCGTTACATAAGCCTAAAACCCAAAAAGCCTTTAAAAAGGGGTTGAGATCCCACGATATCCACTTCGTCTTGTGCTCCACCTTCGACAACCTGTCGATGTCCCAAAACTAGGTCAAACATGACCAAAAATCATCAAAAATTGGTCAAGGGCCAACAAGCCCCCAACACTCACCTGTGACTCGTCTCGAGTCACTCTTCTCGAGTCACTCTTCTCTAGGTAGCTCTACTTCAAAAGCCTCGAGCTTGGATTGAACTACTTCGACCTGTTGTTGTGCCACAACCTCCTGTTCATTGAACTCTTGGATGACTGCTTTGTTGACAGGTCCCTCCAGGCGTTGTTCAGCTGCAATGACGACTTGCTCCAGTTCTTCTCCTTGACCTTCGATCTCTGTGAATAGTTGGCAAGCCTCATCCTGTATAGGTTGGAGCCTCTAAGTCACTTCCATGACTCTGCTCTGAATGGTGTGGACCGGCTTTTGAGTGGTGCATTTCTCTTGGGATTGTTTCATCCTTTCAACAACTAATAGGGGCTTCAACTACGTCTATATTGTTTCTTCTTGCTGCTTCGCCTCTTGGAGCTGTGACTCCAGTGCCTTTAATTCTGGATTCTTAGTGAGTTTCTCATACATCTAGACACTGAGATCACTTAGTTGTTTACATTCCATGGCAATGGACTTTATTCTCTCAACTGTGCTTCGGGTAGTTGCATCTCTTTGATCTCTCACATCATGCGGTGTGTCGAGCACTGCGCGGAGCTCTAAGTATGTTATTCTTTGTTGTAGCTATTGGATAGATTATGCAAGGTTCTATACTTGATGATCAACTCGGTCTTCTTCCTTTGGCTCTAATCCTATCACAGAGCAGAGTGCTCTGTTGATTGCTTCTTTCACTTCGAGTTGCTCTGTGAGCAACTGTTCTTTTTCTTGTTGAATCTATGTTTTTTCCTCTTCAAAATTTGTTTAGAGAGAAACCTTCTCTTTCTCTGCAAGTCGACATTGTTCTATGAGTACTTCTTGCACTTGCTTCAAGGCCTGGGTGGCTTTTTCAGTTTCTTCTTGTTCGCGACGAAAGCGAGCTTCAGTCGCATCAGCTAGTCAGTGGAGTTGGGTTGGCTCATCTCCCAAATTTGGTTCTCCCGATGGCAGGGGAATAGTGGACACTGCACGATTGGACTGAAGGGTCTGTTGTACACCTCATAGTTCGACCTTGATTTTGTCGTACATCTCCTCATGCTTGCCTTCTTGTTTATGCAAGATTTCATGCAAGGCATCATTTACAACTATGATGATGAAGTCGAAGTCATCGACAGTGAGAACAATCTTCATCTTAGTTACCGTGGCTCTGGATTTCTTCCAGGAAGAGGGTTTCGGGGGAGAAACCTTCCTCTTATTCAAGGGATCAACCTCATCTCTAGGCGGTTTTACTTTCGCCTTGATTCTTCTCATGTTCTTTTCCATTTATCTATTCTACTTCGTCATCGCCCCCTTGGTCAAGTGATACTGAAGAAGTCTTTTCTGAGGTGCTGCTTAAGTCTTGGACTTCTTTGGTCTTCTTCCTTCTACTGGTTTCGGGTGTGCCATGTTCTTTGTGAGCATCCTCCGGGCTGTCAAGTTCAGGATCAAACATCTTTGCAGTGTCAGCGGGGATAAGGAAGTCGGCTGACCATTCCTTAGTTATCTCTTCGAGGTCCTCTTCTGTGAGCTTGCAGTATGACTGAAGCTCCTCCTTATGTTCGTCTGCTTGTGCATAATATAGATGAAGTGTCGATCTGCGTGAAACTTCATGAGGGTCCGAAACCACTATGGGGTGTTCGGTGTCATGCGAGGTTCAGCTTCAATAGCCCTCTTCAAGTGGAGATAGTATGTGTGAAATACTGTGTTCGACTGCCACTATTTTCTCATATCGCTCGAGTACCAGAGCGTGGTGAACTTTGCAGCAAGCGGCTCAAATGGATTAATGTCTGGGAAGGTCATACCTTTCAACATATCCCAAGGAACAAACACGATGAGGATCAAGAGCCAGCTAAAGTGGAACTTGTAGCCCTGATCATGTGCTTCGCGACAGTCTAAGTCTAGCTGATTAACTAGGTACTTCACCCAATTCATTTGTACGCCTTCTAGGCATTTCCCCGCGAGGTCAGCGACAAATCCTATGACTTGCGTGGGCCTGTTCTTTCTTATTATATTTCCTGTGATTAATTGGCATGCTAGGCGCACTACGCCATTCTAGATGGAGGCTACCTTGTAGCCTCACGTCCCCTTCTCAACGTCGTCGTATGTATCCTTGATCTTCTGTGCTAATGCACAATCTATGGCTTTCCCTGGATAGAAGTCCTGTGGGACGAGTCCTTGCATACTCAATCCAGTGATCCTATGGATCAGCGTTGGATCGACTGTGATATGGCGGTCTAGCCATAAGTAGCCTCCATGGTAACATGAAAGTAGGAGATTGACATAGGCGTTAACTTCCTAGTGCCTTCCAAAGTGTGGGATTTTCATTACATTTAACAAGGTGGACTGTGCGAGGTTCATCGTCCATGGCTGGGGGATTATTTCCGAGTTCTTCCCCTTCGTCCTGGTCAAGTATTTATATGGGGCGAGCATACTATGGTTCTTGCGGTCTTGTAAGTTGAAGTCGTTGAACTTCAATGTTGTGATTTTGTCCTGCTGCGCTCGAACTACGCGTATCCCCTTCAGGAGGTACGCAGTAACCATGGTGTACTCAAAATCTCTAGGCACATTATCACGATTCACCGCGTCGACTAGAGGTGGGATGTAGTCGGGTAATATGGTCGGGATTATCTTTGCATTTTCTAGGTCATCTCTGTGCTTGGTTCTCTTTTTTGTTGTCGGTCGGGATGGTCCGGATCTGCGAGCAGTCGATGGAGAGGCTTGCACTCCTCTCATCGACGATTCTTGTATACCCACAGAGATTACTCTTTCAGTCATGAGGTTGATGAGTACCTCCGTCACATATTCTTCGACTGCGCTAAGTTCTTCGGACATACACGATCGGGGTTGAATATCTCGGGGTGTGAAGAATAACGATTCAATGCAACGGGATGGATGGTGATAACGCGATTATTATTGTGCGAAATCAACTAATCTATGGGCTCAGATAATCATGGTTGGAAAAAATGTTCTTAGTGCAAGGTTCGACGGAATTAGTAGATAACTAGGTAATAGATCTCTCCAACGAGCAAGAAGCCTTCATTAATTAAGTTCAGTTCGTTACGGCGCGGTCCCAACGGTCGGATGGCAGACTTTCTGGCCATAAATGTCATTCTACCCATTCGGAGTATTGGTCTAATGGTTATATTCTTCCCAATGGCTATATTTCTTCGCCATGGCGAAGTGCCATGTGACATTGTTCTGATATCCTGACTAAGTTCCAGTTTTGTAAATTTTCCTTCTGTGAAGTTCCCTCTGGAACCTTCTGTAACTTTTGAATCTTGGATCTCTTCTTGCTTAGTTTTCTATCCTTCTTTCCAGTGAGCTTCGTCTCAGTATTCCTCTTTCCATTATGATTCTCATCTCCTCTTGGCATAGTAACTTCGCGTTGTTGATGGTCTTTACTAGGGTTCAAGGGCAATACTTGTTCTTTATCTGGTGTAGGTGCTCTTCTTTCCTGGACTGATAGTTGTCTCAAATTCTCGTGTGTCCTTTCAACCTCGACGTCCAATTTTCTAGTGCTACATAACTTTGACCTGTTCTCCTGTTATTCAATCAAATGTGCGATCCTCCTGGTCATGAAATCTTTTAATTCCTACTTCTTCTACTCTAAGATTTCCTCTTCTTTTCTTATCGCTTGATCCTCTTCAATCCAAGGCTTCCCTAGTAACATAGAAAATGAGGCGTTGTTCTCAATAAATTTAACAACCTCAAAATCTTCTTCTGTCGAAGTTCCACGAGCACTCATAGATATTTGGGTAAGTCTTCCACACAGGGTTATCAACCTTCCTCTAAATAATCCTATTTCTCCCAATGAAGGAATCATAACAGGCTTTCCTAAAGCTTACCAAGTTCTTTCTGTCATAATATTCACCTGTGTTTCTTCATCCAGAACATAGTCTACGTCGAAGTCTCCTAGTCTTGCTTCTATGCATTCTTTTTCTCTAAAGATCTCTAGTAAGATCATATTTTGGTGGTCATTCAGGGTTTCTTTCAATTGCAGCAATACAATCTATGATTATTTCGGGGTTTCTGTCATGGTCTTAGTTGCTTGACCTTCCTCATGGTCTTCTTATCTCATATTCATTCTTTCAACCTTAGCAATCACTCTAGGGAAATCTAGAACTTCATGGTCCCTAGCTTTACAACAAAGACAACTAGATGTTATACCAGAGCATTCCTTAGAAAGATGTCCCGGTCTTCTACAACTGTAACAAAGGGTTAATCCTCATTTTCTTTTAAATGATCCCCATCCTTTCCTGTACTACGCACTAGGATCATGGTAGCTAACCTGCAAAAAATTATTTCTAGGATCTTGCATCCATTTGTTAGTCCAAACATTCTTTCTATGCATAATTATAACACATCTTTCACTATTTCTATCAGATCTAGTCATATCAAACCTCTTTTCTTCTGGCTGTGCCCTAGTTTTCAGGCTAGGACAAAATTTATCAAACATACCTAGATCCATACTTTTGAAACAAAAATTTCCACTAATCTTACTTTCAGCAGAGCACAAATCTTCCAGATCTAAAACTTTTCACTATTCTTTCCTCTTATCAATTCACAAAGCTTTCAGATCTTACCTCTTCTCTTCAGATTGGACTTCTTTTCTTAGCATAGAGCTTCACAGATTAAGTAGAATATTACGCATTAGGGAGACAGATCTAAGCACAAAGCTCCTCTTTCCTTACTTCCCATCAATCACAGTTTCAGGTCTCGACAACATAACCATTTGTTGGCACAAGGGCAGACCTGGGGTTCAACGCTACAACAATGCACCAACAAAACCCTAACTATCGGCCCTTTCGGAAACACCTACGAAGAAGATGAAGTCTCACCCGAGGTAGAGGTAGGTGTGGTTGCAAGACTCCAGTGTTTGCAACCTTAGCTGGGACACAGATCTGTGACTATAACACCTTAACAAAACACTTAGTAGTTATAGTTCATTAATATTCAGCTTAGTTCACAGCGCAGTTAAACCCTAAGAACAGATCGGCGTAGTATTCAAACAGATCCAATAGATTCAAGTACTAAGCATACTAATAGATATCAGATCTAGCATTCATTCACATTATTCAACACTATCATATCAGATTCATCTATCATTTAACAACGCACTATTCATTTAATCATATAAACAAGAAATCAACTATAAAGCACAAAGCATTCACAACACCAGATATACATGGTTCACCCCCACCCTGGGGCTACGTCGACCAAATATTCATCTTCTTTATTAGCTTCTTTCAATCTTCTTACATGCACAGAGCCTTAAGATCAACTTCGCAGAGAATAGGATATCTGCGCACTCTTCGCTAGATCCTCCTTATAGCACAAAGCCTACATATAGTCTCTTACGGTCACTTGCACCTAGCTCTGCAAGTCTCTCACAGTATACACAAAGCATCTACAATCCTCGCTTGCACTTATCACTTAGCACTTAGCACTTAGCTCTTAGCACTTAGCACATCGTCTCCTTCCTACATCGCCTAGATTTCTATTTATACATTACAAAATAGGCCTAAGCATGGGTAAACCCATGGGCTGACATTCCCATACCCGTTACATAAACTCAAAACCAAAAAATCCCTTAAAAAGGGGCTGAGATCCCGCTATCTCCACTTTTTCTTGCGCTCCACCTTCGACGGCCTGTCAATGTCCAAAAACTAGGTCAAACATGACCAAGAATCCTCAAAACTTGGTCAAGGGCCAACACTGTCTTAGGGAAAGGAATTATAAACATTTTAACCAAACAAGGAGAACAAAAAGTTATGTCTAATGTATATTATGTTTCTGGTTTGAAGCATAATATGATGAGTACTGGGAAACTATTAAAAAAAGGGTACATAATCCACATGGAAGATAATCATCATGTGATCATGGATAAATGCCCAAGCAATCTACTTATTGAAAAAATCCAGATGACAAGTAACAAGATGTTCCCATTGACATTGAATCCATCCGAGAAGAATAATACAACGCAAACTATTGGTAAAGGAAAAAGTGCACAGTTAGACACTACATTCACAATAGAAAGTGCGAGCAGTTCCAAGGAAGAAAATAATGCACGCAGTTCCAATGAAGAAAATAGTGCGCGCAGTTCTAATGAAGAAAATAGTGCACGCAGTATCAAGAAAGGAAAAAATGGCACAAAGATGAAGACATCATTCCAATCTGAAATACAAGATGATTCCTGGTTATGTCATTTCATATTTGGACATTTGAACTTTGGAGGTTTGAAGCTGCTACACACAAAGGATATGGTAAAAGGCTTACCATTGATTGAAAAACCAGAAACAATATGTGAAGGATGCATATTTAGCAAGTAGCAGAGAGAATGATTTCCAGTTGGAAAGTCTTACAGAGAAAAATATCCACTGGAAATAGTACACTCAGACATTTGTGGACCAATGCAAACTCCATCTATAGGAGGCCGTACTTATTTTATAACATTCATTGATGATTTCTCAAGAAATACATGGATTTATTTCCTAAAGCATAAATTTGACACATTGGGTCGTTTTCAGCAGTTTAAATCACTTGCGGAGAAGCAGAGTGGTTTTTACATCAAGTGTCTAAGAACTGACAGAGGAGGAGAATACATTTCAAGAGAATTCCATAACTTTTGTAAAGTTCATGGCATCTACATGCAATTTACCACCTGATACACACCACAACAAAATGGTGTCACAGAGAGAAATAATAGAATCATCATGGAAATGGCACACAGTATGTTGACAACAAATTTTTTTCCAAATGAGTATTGGGTTGAAGCAGCAGAAATTGCAGTATACATCTTGAATAGATGTCCGACAAAGAGTGTAAAGAATATAGTTCCTCGAGAAGCTTGGACAGGTTCAAACCATATTGTGGCACACTTAATTTTTTTTGGTTGCGTCACATACACACATGTACCAGATGAGTTGAGAAGGAAGATGGACAACAAAGGACATGAATGTATATTTGTTGGGTATTCTGAAGAGACAAAATGATACAAGCTATATGACCTTGTCGCAAGAAAAGTCATAATCAACTGCGATGTTCAGTTCATGGAGAATGAAGCATGGGATGGAACCATAACAAAGATAGTAAAAATTATTGACGCAATGGAGCATGATGACACAGAAGATGAATTGGTTCAAACACCATTCACATGTCAGTGCACAGTCCCATCTACATTTAGCATTACAACACAAATTACCACGCAGAATACTCCGGTAAGAACAATAGGTGCACAATTTACACCTAGAGTGCAACAGACACCAACAAGCAGTCCAAGCATTTCTACATCTCCAGATCCAAATTTAGCAAGTCTGTTACCAAGAAAGACAAGAATTCTCTACGACATCTATAATGAAGACGCAACAAATTCATTTTCAGTTTTTGGTCTGTTTTCACAAATAGATGGTACATTAACCTTTGAAGAAGTTGTCAAAGATGATGTATGGGCACAATCCATGGATGAGGAAATCAGATGCATAGAGAACAATCGAACATGGAATTTGGTTGATGTACGTGAAGAAAAGGATGTTATAAGTGTCAAGTGGATTTACAAAACCAAGCAAGATGCAGATGGAAATGTATATAAGTACAAGGAAAGGTTAGTTGCAAGAGGCTTTACACAACAACATGGAATTGGTTACAATGAAATATTTGCACCAGTGGCACGCATGGACACAGTCAGAACCGTGTTAGCTATTTACATGTAGTACAAATGGCCAGTTTATCAGATGGATGTAAAGTCATCATTTCTGAATGGAAACTTAGAAGAAGAAGTATATGTGGAACATCCACAAGATTATGAGTTTCTAGGACAAGAAGAAAAAGTATTTAGATTGAATAAAGCTTTGTATGGATTAAAGCAAGCTTCAGGAGCTTGCTACAATCGCATAGATTCCTATCTCACACAAAATGGATTTTAGAGAAGTGAAAATGAGCCAACACTGTACATCAAATCAAATCAACAAGGTAATGTGTTAATTGGTTGTTTATATGTGGATGATTTGATATTTATAGGTGATTTTGGCATACAAGAATTCAAGACAGTCATGAAGGATGAATTTGAAATGACTGATTTGAGGCATATGAGATATTTTCTTGGAATAGAAGTGCACCACTCCAAAACTGACATATTTATCTCACAGTCCAAGTATGCGCATGAAATATTGAAAAGATTCAATATGGTAAATTCAAAAGCAACACCAACACCTGTCATAACAGGATTGAAGCTAAGAAAGGAAGATAAAGGGTCCAAGGTGGATCCCACATTGTTTAAAAGATTGGTAGGCAACCTTATGCATCTAACAATGAAAATACCTAACATTATGTATGGAGTGAGCCTAATTTCAAGGTTCATGAAAACTCCAAAAGAATCACATTGGAAAGCAGGAAAGAGAATCCTGAGATATGTGAATGGAACAAATTATTTTGGCATTAAGTACTCCACTTCAGAAGATTTTGGCAGCAGTTGAAGAGTTGACAGAAGAAGTCATTAGAGCTGAAGCTCATCTCTGTCATTGTATTTTGTATCTGCGTACAACGTCGAAGTTCATTAATATCAATTTTTATGTATTGACAAATTTTATGTCTTATTTCTGAGTTTATGTGCTAAGCATAGCACTATGTTATTCCGCATTCATAAATAAATTCATTAAGTGTGTGTATTCATGCAACAAACTGAGCAGTCTGTGCACTGCGCAGTAGATTTGAGAACTCTGTCGCGTAGCCTGTTTAGTGCACAGTATTTGAAACTGTGCTACACAGAGTAGACTATGCGCACTGTTGATCCAACGAATCTTTCCTTTAAATTTAATGTAACACTGTTTGAATATATAAAGTTCATTTTTCTTCAATATTTTTAATTAAAATTTAAGAAAAAACATAATTTTGATTAATGTGAATTTTTTAAATTTTGTTTAATTTTAAATGGAATTTAAAAATCTAGAAAACATCTTATAACATGGAAAAATGATAAGCCAACATAATCTTGCTGAAATCATGGCCTAGATATATTATAGACCCAACTCTACCCATGTTTCCTTAATTCTAACCATTTTTCTATCAATTAGACTGTAGTTTTTTCCTTTAATTCTCTCAGTCAGACTGTGGTTTAGCTATAAATTGTTAAGAATTTATCATGGCTAACCTCGGTTCTATTTTGGATTCTTGCATAGGATCTATTTAAGATTCCTTAAAGGACATGCAACAAGAGTTTTTGAGCCAAAAATGGGGTTGGTTTGAAACCATTTTTCGCTCAATTGAAGAGCTGTTTAACAATAAACTGTTTAGAAATTATCAATGTCTAACCTATGTTTTGTTTTCATTATTATATAGGATCTACTAAGAATCCTCAATGGACATGCCCAGTAGTTTTATGCCAATCCACCTGAGAATCCTCAATGGACATGCCCAGTAGTTTTATGCCAAAAATGTGGCGTGTTTGAAAATTAAGAAAAGCATAACATCGAATTCTACTTGAAGAGGTTTTACACTTCATCTTATTCATCCTAATAAAAATCACCAAATAACAAATTACGAAGTAAGTACGCAACCTTTTCTTTTAATTGTTATGTCTGCTTTGTCTATAATTTTTTATTAATTAATTTTCGATGCATATATTCTATTCACTAGGATAGCTTCCAAAAACATGATGGAATTGTTAAACTAGAGGAGGTTTGCATTAGGTTGATTTCAATTTCCCACTATTAATACACAGTCAAAGAATGAGAGAAGATAATTTTAGGAGGTAGAGACAAATTACAGCACAAAGAGAAAAACAAACAATATTCACTAGAATCACTTAAGAAACGAAGGATGAAAAACGACTCCCAACACTTGGAGACTAGGGAAGCAAAGACAAAGCTTCGTTCAAATGATTAATGAGAATTACAAGATATATATACAATTCCATATAGTTTAGGAACGGTTTGAAACGTTGAAACGATTGGAAACTAATCCTCCGCAACTAATCTCCATTATCTCCAAGTTTCCCCTTTAATGGAGAAAGGATTGACATACACACCTAACATCTCTCTAAATAGTTCAAATTTGATCTTCCCAAGAGGCTTAGTGAAAATATCAGCAGCATTTTCACTAATATTACAATACATTAAATAAATGCCATTAGACTGCATCTTTTCTCGAACAAAATGGAACTGAGTATCAACATGCTTTGTCCTTGAATGATAAAATGGATTATTTGCCAACTTGATTGAGTTATGTTTATAACATTTGATTATCATAGCTTTCCTTTGTTCTTCTCCAACATCTTGAAGTAGTCTTCTCAACCAAACAACTTCACAAGTTGTTGCACACAACGCTTTATATTCTGCCTCAGTGGATGACAAAGATACAGTAGGTTGCTTCTTACTGCTCCATGAAACAATCCTGGATACAATGCCAAATGCATAACCTATAGTAGATCTCCGACCATCAAGATTTCCAACCCAGTCTGAATCTAAGTAACATTTCAGATCAACATCGAATGAATCAATATAATTTATACCATAATCAATTATTCCTTTGAGATACATGAGTACCCCTTTCACTGCATTCCAATGGCTTTCTATAGGTTTTTCCATAAACTGACTTAACACACTAACAGAGTATGCTATGTGAGGTCTGGTTTTAGTGAGATAGTTCAAGCTTCCCACCATTTGTCTATACATTGTATCATTTACCTCCTTTGAACCATCATCGCAGTTGTAATGTGCCCAAGCCAATTTTTTTCACTTGGAACACTAACTAACCATTTATTTACTTGTTTGTTGTGTGTGTTTGCAAGTTGGCCTCTCAAGTTTTGGCCTTAGGGTTATATTCAATTATTAAGCACATATCTGAAGATAAACTCAATGCAAATACAATATCTAACAATAAAAAAGATACGGAACCCAAAAGCATAGATATGACCTTTATTATTATGAAAAGAAAGAAGCTGATACAAAGTGGAAGCATATCTGGAATAACATCAAATGGATGCACGAGATAATATATGAGCTACTACAAAATGATCCCGGTAATACAAAATAATCCTCCAAAGGATGGATATTCAATGAAGGTCGATGCAAGAAGACTCTGTGTCATGTCCAACCCCCCTAGATGCTGGTATGTCCTGCTGAATAGATGAGAAGACCAAGAATTCAGCCCAGCTGAAGGAGATCTCCAAGTGATGACAAAATCCACAGAAAGATAGATCAGGGAAAGCAGAAACCCTCTATGAATTATGAAGTCCAGATGCCAATTTTTACCTCTCCAAACTTTTGAAACCCTAATCTAGGTTGCGCCCTCCTAAAGACCGCCAAGCCCAATATTTCGGCCATGATAGAGGAAGCCTCCAAACTCCCTGAAAATATCTAGAAATATAGATCGGGCCACCACAAACTGTTGGAAGAAGTATGAGGGTCAGATATGAAGTATAACCCTCTCAAACTGGATGGATCTGAATCACAGTTGCACCCGCCTTCTCTCAAAGATGCCCCAAAGCTTCAAATAATAATCTAGCAGAAGCAACTCTCCAAAAATACTCCAAAAGTGTTGAACAAGGCCCTGTCAATAATACCCAGATCCCAAAATTTCAATCGACCTTGTCACAAGGCTAGATCGAACTCCTCTTCATGAAATGATGCGCCCCTATTGGAAAACCCCCAAAGGTTACGACCTGTTTCCCTCCTGGATCGATAGTTGAACCTGTGAAAACTATAGAATGGTGTGGGTGGAGTGTTTCATCCCCGAGACCAAGATTGGCACAAGGTGAGTGGAATATTTCACCACTGAGTTGTTCTCTAGGGTTTGTTATCTCAAAACCCTCAAAACTATGTGCTCAAGAGCCCAATAGCCAAATGCAATAATATCCAAGATGACGTGAGAGGTGCGCCCTAGGATTTCCTTTATACTTATTTTTTGTTTCTTTGTTGAGTTAAGTTAACCCCTAGGTCAACTCCTAATTCAACCTCAAATGCTCTATTCCTTCAATGAGTTAATTTTTACCCTTTTTTTACCTTTTTTCCAAGTCAAATTCAAAATATAAGATTGAGTTATATGACCTTCCCCATGCTACATGAGACTATGGTCTAGTGGGGATGACTAGACCACTAATTGTTTCCAAACCTCTTCATCAAAAGCTGGGGGACATTACAGTCTCCCCTACTAGAAATTTCTTGTCCACAAGCAATCCCGAACTTGTTTCCCGTATCACGTGTTCATTCTCCCACGTGGCATCCTCAATGGGAAAATCCTTTGATTTAATTAAGTACTCTCTGATGCTTCTCCTCCGAAGTTTCTTCTCCTGAACCTCCAATATTTCGTTCGGCACTATTACCAATTTCCCCTCTTCATCTATAGGTGGCAACACCTCAAGTGGGGTGATGTGTTGGTTGATGGCCCTCTTTAGGCATGACACATGGAAAACATTGTGTATATTGCTACCCTATGGGAGCTCCATCTCGTAAGCCACGGCCCCTACCTTTCTACTGATCCTATAGGGCCCAAAGATCTGGGGTTGGAGATTTTCTGCTCCACTACTTTTGATAGAAGCATGTCTGTATGGTTAGAGCCTTAGGTAGACCAAGTCATCAACCTCAAAAGTACGATCTACCCATTGTTTGTCTGCTTGGACCTTCAACTGATTTTGTTCCCTCTATAGATGATCCTTCAACTCCCCGAGGATGTCCTAACTCTGTTGTACCCAATCCTGTACCATCGGGGATCTGTTATCACCAAAAGCAATCTCTACAAAAGAGAGTGGGTCATAACTATAAAACACCCTGAATGGATCCATGCCTATGGAAATGTGATAAGTGGTGTTGTAACAGTATTCCCCGAAGTGTAGCCACCGAACCCATGCCTTATGTTTCCCTGCTACATAATTCTTGAGGTAGCCTTCTACCCATTTGTTGACTATTTCGGTCTACCCATCAGTCTGCAGGTGATAACTAGTGCTAGGGGTCAAGGTCGTACCAACCATCCTGAATAATTCCTTCCATAAAGTGCTCATAAATTGGCTATCCATGTCACTAAGAATGGTTTTGGGTATCCCATGTAGTCTCAAGATCTCTCTGAAGAATAATTCGGCCACCTGTGCAACCCTGAAGTCTGTAGCAATGGAGAAGAAGTGTTCAAATTTAGTCAACCTGTCCACCAGAACAAATATATAATCCTTACCCTGTGCTCTTAGCAACCCTGTGATGAAGTCCATGGATATGCTCTCTCATTTGTGCTCTGGGATGGGTAGAGGTTGTAGCAACCCTGCTAGATGTGTCTGCTCATCCTTATTCTCTTGGAAAGTAGTACACTCCTTGATGTGACTCATCACATCTTCTTTGAGGCCCTTTCATGAGAACCTTTCCCTTATCTGCCTGTATGTTTTTCCAATCCCTTGGTTCCCTGCCACTGGTGAATCATGATTCATGACATGTCTATAGTATCTTTGCCTTGAAGGTTGACTCAAGGACCAAGAAGATTCAACCCTTGTAGTAGATGATGTCATCAATGACTTTGAAGTTGTCATCTTGTATTTTCCCATCCATGAACTGACAAGTGAACTGATTTTTGGAATATTCCACCAAGAGGTGGTCCTTCCAGTCAACTGATACATCTGTCATGGCATAAACAGATGGCCTCTTGAATAATGCATCTGCCACTACATTGTTTTTCCCCTTGACAAATTCAATGTCAAAATCATAGGCCTGTATCCTACTGACCCACTTATGTTGTCTCTCATTCAAGTCCTTTTGTTCCAAGAAGTACTTAAGGTTGTTGTGATCTGACCTCACCACAAATCTCGCTCCCACCAAGTACTATCTTAATTTGGCCAAGGCATGCATGATGGCCAACATTTCTTTATCGTAGATAGTGTAAAGAAGCTCAAGGCCTCTCAAATTTCGGCTCTCATAGGCATGGGGGTGCCTATTTTGTATCAGTATGGCCCCAATGCCCTCTCTGGATGCATCACACTCCAATATGAAGGGTTGGTCGAAGTCTGGTAAGGCTAAAAATGGGCATGTGCTCATTACCTTCTTTAGCTTGTCAAATGTAAATTGTGCTTCTTCACTCCATCTGGAAGGCCCTTTTTTGGTCAAATCGCTCAAAGGTGCACAAAGTTGTGAGAACCCTTTGATAAACTTCCTGTAATAAATGCAAATGCCGAGAAATCCCCTCAATTATGTAAGAGTCTTGGATGTGGGATAGTCAAGTATCACTTGGACCTTCTCCTGATACACCTGTACCCCTTTAACTCCAATGATGTGTCCCGAGTAGAGGACCTCTGTCATCCCAAATTCACACTTCGACTCCTTGTCATACAAGGATTGTCCCTCCATGATAGTTAAGATCTGGTCCACATGCTACAAATGTTCCTCCCAAGTCTTGCTATGGATTAGCAAGTCATCAAAAAACACAAGAAGATTCTTCCTCAACTTCTTGTTGAAGACATGGTTCATACATGACTGAAATGTGGCAGGTGCATTGGTCAGTCCAAATGGCATCACCAAGAATTCATAGTGGCCGTAGTGACATCTGAAGGCAGTCTTGGGGATGTCCTCCTCCCTCAGTTTGATTTGATGGTATCCAAAACGCAACTCAATCTTTGTGAAGTAAACAACCCCATGGAGATCATCCAATATCTCATCAATCCTTGGGATGGGATACCTGTTTTTAATAGTTTTCTTGATTAGTGCCCTGAAATCAATGCACATGCACATGGTTCCATCCTTCTTCTTGACCAGTACCACTGAAGAGGCGAAAGGACTGGAACTTGGTCTAATGTGACCCATGTCTAAGAGCTCTTTGATGGCCTTCTCTATCTCGTCCTTGTACTTCTTTGGGTTTCTGTAAGGTGTGGTGATGATTGGTTTTTCCCCCTATTCCAACTCAATGATATTCTCAAACCCCCTATCTAGTGGCACACTTGGTGGGATGGGCCCAAACACCTTATTGTGTTTTTCAATGATCCTGTAGATCTTTGGTGTGTAGTGAATCTTCCCCTTTTTTCCACATGTGCCGAAATCCCGCACTCAATAGCATATACAATCTCCTCACTCCTAAAAATGGCCTCCATACGCTTTGTTGTGATTACCCTGGCTGTGTTACTTGTCTTGCCTATGAGGACTACCTTTCTTCCACTCTCCTTTGTGAAATACATCTCCATGGTCTTGCAGTTGGTGGTGATAGGCCCCAACGTACTGAGCCACTATACTCCAAGGATTATATTTGTGTTAGGGAGGTCCATCACATAAACATTATGTACTAGATCATGCCTACCCAATGTAAGCTTCATCCCTGGGATGTACCTGTTACAAGGCATGGTGCTTCCTCCTGCTACCTCTACCTTGACTCCTTCAAAATCAACTGTGGGTATATGCCTCCTATGTAGCAATGCTGAGTCAATGAAGTTGTGAGAAGCACCCCCATCAATGAGCACTAACACATTTTTCCTCTGCAATACTCCTCTCATCTTGAAGGTGTTGTACTTGGGTAACCCATTTATGGATGCTAATGCAACTCTCTCCTCTGTTGCACTGTCGTGACCTGTAGCCTCCTCCTCTGTAGTTTCAATGGTGTCTGCCTCTATGTTTTGGATGTGGCCGAAATCCTCATCCTCTTCATTATCTGATGTCACCTCAATGTAATGAACTTGGCCACAAACCATACACTTGTGGGATGGGTTCCATGGCTCTTTCCATGTGTAGCATAGTTTTTTCTTTCTTGGTTCCCTCCTAGTATTCCCATCCAACCTACCTCTTCCTCTTTCCAACCCCCTTGGGTCTCTTCCTCCTGAGTTCATTGGAGGTATTTGGTCTCTGCCTCCAGTGTTTAGAGGTGGTCTAGGAACAAATTTAGGTTTTTCTGTTGGCCCTAGGTCTCTCATCCTCCAGATAGCATCCCGCAAGTTGGTAGGATTAGAATCCTTTGTTGGTCAACTGAGAGGGGGGGTGAATCAGTTGTTACCGTGCTTAAACAATTATGCTTCTTTTAAAATCTTTACAAGGCACTCAATGATGATCACAATAATGCAGGGAAATAAACTAAGGCACATTCAACATCAGTCACATATATGAGAAACATAGAGACATATATTT